>PYSR01000016.1:203292-313833 GCA_003049425.1 Magnaporthiopsis incrustans | reverse complement strand
GCGTTGTACCCGTTACACCAAGGCAAAAGAGGAACGTTGTTGTAGCTGGGACTACAACCGTGCGTGGCCCTTATAAGGGATCGTACCGTAACAGACTCGGTCCTCCCCATCCCCAGCGAGCAGAGCGGAAGCGAGTATTAGGCCGACAGGTTCCCGCCCCAAATAACGGATCCCAGCAAAAAAAAAAAGGGTTAACCCCCGCCCTAGGCTTTTACCAAATATATATAGCAAATTTAAACCCTGTTATACCTCCTTATTTACCTACCATTACTTTCTTATTTATTTATTATTATTTTCCCATTCACCTACCATTATTTTTACATTTACCTATCATTACCTTTCCATTTACCTACCATTACCTTACATATTTCTATCCGGATGGCGCTCAACTTCGCGAGTTTTCCGGGGGGCTTTGTTCCCCTAGCGCCGCCGCCTCCTGTCATGCTGGACACTTGGTTCTTTTATATTACAGGGAATGGTAACGCATATTCCACGAACGGGTTGAATAGGTTAACATGGGTGTTCTGAATTTCTGGCCACTAGCGAGATCGGCCCAAACGTGGTTCTGGCGGCGCGTGGTGAACAACCCATACAACGGATGGGTGGGAATAGAATGGTTGGAAGGAATATATAAAAGGTCGAAATGCTAAAATAATAATGCTTATTCCATCGATGGGTGGCCAGCCCAATGGGTACCCATTGAATGCCATCCTGTAAATGGAGCATATTCTGATGTTCTGGCCAGCTACCGAGATCGGCCCAAACGTGGTCCTGGCGGCGCCACACGACACCGAGGCCGCCGCAACGAATGCGGTCTCCGCCAGCGCTGCTCATCGGCGCAAGCGGCCGGCAGAACGAGGCCCAACAGAGGGCTCGAACAGCAGGTGAATGGACCTTACTCATGGAGGAGTAAGTGTACCTCCGTAGTGGCTGCCAGGTACAAGTGACTAGCTAGAAATCAGGAAGCCTCACAGGCGGCTCTAGATCCGCCAAGAGTTGAGGTGATTTCCGTATCTCAACCGGGTGGCTCTCTCGGGGGCTACACGAAGAAGCGATCCACCTGCCGGCCCGGATCTACTGGAACAAGCCCTGGTGATCCAACACCCTTATCAAAAGTGTTTCGACATGCCCGGGCAGGCGGACATCACCCCGCTTACTTTCGTGCTTCAGACCACTTTTTAGCGCGATGTTGGGGGTTCGAATTAGTGCTGGCACTTTCACGCCGTGGGTTGACGGCGACTAGCCGTCCGCTTCAACACGCGGCCGAGAGCCTTGAGAAAGGCATGTGAGTTTTGTAAATTATTTTGGGCCTGCATGAGGCATACGACGAATCCTTTAGTGCTTTCGTCGTTCAATCAGAACCAGCAGGTCTGTTATGTATTTCCTCTTTGAGATCCTTTCAGACCCAACACACTTGATTCGAAGCTCAGGCCCAAAAAATCTCGAGTCCGAGGATTGACGTGAAATCCGAGGCCACCAACGAGAGCCGCGATAGTGGGCCTGAGCCGGGCAGGCATCGACCAAAGTCAGGTCACACAGCCCTGCCAGGGACCAGGGCAGCGTTTGGGGCTTGAACAATCTTGCACAGGTGGTACCGTCCCGTTGGCTGCCCAGAGGGTGTGGCGGGAACGAGGGCGGCTTCTGGTCTTTGCTGTGCATGAGATGCGCTGACCAAGCCCCGTCCTCAGAATCCTTCCGTCTGCACCGCGATTTTAATCCCCGCAAGGAACTGCTGAAAAATGTCACAATTAGCGAACAGCGCCCAAACATAGCCCCTCCTGTCCGTCGCAGATGGATCCTTCCAGGCCCTGGGATGGCCAGCTAATGAGATGGGAGTCGCATCGATCTGCCCAAAAGAGCGGGACTGGGATTTGGATGGGAGCCCCAATGGGCGGGATATAAGTCCATAGTTGCCCACTTGGCGCAACGCTCCTATCAGTGCTCCGAGGACCATCAGGGACGACTCCTGGAAAGGGGGAAGAAGAAGCAAAAGGAGTGAGCCAGAGACATCCAGGAGTAGGAGGAGAGAAGAAGAAGAGAAAAAAAAAGAGCAAAAGAAGCTGGAAGGGACTCCATCCAACGACACCTACCGAGCCGGACCAAGATGCCCGCATGCGCGCTCAGCGCCTCGGGCTCGGCCTTCGGCACGTTCCTGAGCGCCTTCATCGGCTCCATCCTCAACGGGCTCTTCAACGGCTTCTACGTCGCGTTTCTAACAGGCTGGATTGCCTGGCTATCCGTGGCCCGCATCCTGGCCGCGGGCCTTTACGAGGGCTACCTGGTGGCGACCAAGCCGCTGGACCAGGACGACTACGCGTCCATCCACCTGCAGCCCCTGGTCCCCGACGCCTCAGCCGCCGCCGACGACACCGAGTACCACGGCGCTGCTGCCGCCCCGGCCCCGGCGTACCTCCCGAACACCAACAACAGCAACAACGGTTTCTCAACGACGACGACAGCAACCCACGACGTCCCGCCGCCGCCGCCGCCGCCGCCGTACCAACCCGAAAAGCCAAAAACCGACCCCTCCATCGGGAACACCCTGTTCCCGCGCATGCAGCCGCCGCACCGCCTGACGCCCCAGCGCGAGGTGAACTGGAAAGGCTGGCTCGGCTGGTGCTGGAGCGCACTGTACACGCCCGTCTCGCAGACCATCTGGGTGGCCATCAACGGGCCCAACCCGAACAACGCGACCGTCAAGCTCGTCCGCGCCCTCGCCATCGGCGTCTCGGCCCTGGGCCTGACCTTCGACACGCGCCGCCGCTACGCCGCCGCCCTGGCCCGGCGCACGGGGCGTCCGTGGACGGGCACGCTCTTCGCCGCCTGGTCCGCCTTCGTGTGCGTGCTGCTGGGCGCCGAGGCCTTGTCGCTGCTGGTTGTGGGCGCCGCGCAGCTCGTCTCCAGGGGACAGCTGCCGTTGTTTGTGCCCTTTGTCTACGCCTTCTTCGCCTGCGTCTGGGCCTGGGTCAGCTGGCGGTTCCTGCCGCCCGCCGACGGGTCGCGCCCGGGCATCAACATCGTCGCCGATGCGCTCATGGGCGTCTTTGCCGGCATCTTTGTGGCGGCGCCTGCGCTTGTGCTGTGGCGCGACCGCGTGTGGGATGAGCGCGTTGCGGGCCTCATGGGCGCGCAGGCGTCGGGGGGACAGGACCTGGCCGCGTATCTGGGGTGTGAGGGGGGGTCGGTGCTGGGCAAGTTTGCGGCGATCATGCCTTGAACGGGGGCCAACTGGAACCTCTGTCACGAACTTATTTGTAGATATCTTTTTTTTTCCCTGCTTTTCGCATTCCTTTCTATTACCAACAAGGAGTTTTAAATGACTTAACGAACCCGACTGTGCGGTCAAACGGATGGGGCGTGTGGGTTGTGTCTCCCGTGCAAAGCTTTCTTATATCCGCACCTTCCTTACGCGCGGCATTCCAGAAAAGGAAAGGACAAATAAATAATAGTTAAAAAAAAAAAAAAAAGCTCACCGTCGCTTCGGGGCGACAGCTACGAAACCTCCCAAACGGGCCGTTTACTCCGGGCCAGAAATCTGGCGTTAACCCCAACTGGGGCTCGAACCCCCGACCCAAGCGGCTATTGCAACGGAGTACAGGTAGGGACCCGGTGTCGACTCGACCCATCCTCATAACTGCTACACCAACTTGGCCTCTGCGAGGTTCGATGTCTACTGTACGCTGGGCGGCAGGTTATAAGGCTTGGGCACGGAGAAGGAAGGAGCGAGGTAGGTGCGGCGGCTGCACCGAGGGCAGGAGCAAAGGAGAGGTGCGGCGACACACTGTAAATTCGAGCCACTGCAGCATCGCTTTCCAATGGTTCTAATCATTGCAAGCCTAAGGCTCATTTCACCTGCGGAGTGTCTTCGGTATCCTGTCGGTATAGACAGGGTCGTATAGCAGCCAATTTATCAACGTCTGTTGTTGACACAACCTGTTGTCTGCACCAGAACCACACTGTGGAAATGGAGAGGCGGCGCATACGTAGGCAGACAAAAAAAATCACAACATGGCACGGCATCAGCAGAAATGCCACGGTTCTGATGCGGCTCCCGCGCCTGTTTCGCGCAGGACGAGGTGACGTCTGGAGCCACAAGCGCAAGCACCAACGAGCGCGTGGTACACTGCCCTGCACGATGAAAACGGGATATCCCGGCTATAGAATACTCCAACCTCCGCGAGTTTATCCATGATAGACAATATAAAATACTACGAAAAGCTGCTCGTAAGATAATCATGACATCCATATACGCGAAGCGTTTTCCTTGCCCTGCTCTACCGCCGCAACAGGGCCATCGCACTGTCATCGGCGACGCTCCGCCGCCTCACCTTTGACGGTCCAGGCGCCATGTCGACCCACTCGCCGCGCGAGTTCCACACGCCCGCCTTTGTGTAGTCGAGCGTGCTCCCGCCGCTCACAAAGGCGAAGCGGAAGTACTCGTTGATCTCCTGGCCCGCGCGCCGGCGCCACTGGAACCGCCTGGGGCCGTCGCCGGGCGGCCGGTTGGGGTCGGACGGGTCGTCGTCGAAGAAGGCGCGGTAGCGCTCCACGTCGTTGACCAGCACGCTGACGCCCTCGATGGTCGGGTCGTCGTCGGGCTGGGGCAGCCGCCACGACACCGACAGCGTGCTCACGTTGCCGACCGCGGCCGCCCCGCTCAGCGTGATGTTGGGCGGCCCCGCCAGGGCCGGCAGGGACGAGAAGAACTGGCCGTCGCCCTGCAGCTGGGCGGCCGTCTGCAGGATCGAGTCGAACCCCCAGCGCGCGACGCCGTTGATGAACAGACCGACCAGGAGGCCCTGGTAGAGCAGCGATGGCCGCGTCTGCATGCTCGTCCCCGGCAGGAGGAGCAGGGCCAGGATGAAGTGGTGGATGCGGAGGCGCAGGTTCGGCATGACGAGGCACACCAGGATGCCGCCGACGAAGGCGGCGTAGACCTTGAGGTAGCGCAGCAGCCGACCCTCCTGGCGGAAGAACCAGGCCTGCGAGGCCACGAAGGCGACGAGAATTATGATGATGATTGCGAGCGCAGCTTTGGCCCCGGGCTCCTGCTCCAGGTCGCGGCCGGTCAGGCGCGTGATGGGAATCCACTCCTCGAAGGAGTAGTTCTCGAGCGCGCCCAGCCAGCAGGCGCCCAGCCACAGCACCGTCTTCTCGACCTGCGCCGTCAGGCCCTGCAGCGTGCGCCGGACGCCCATCCTGTCGTACATGACCCAGGCGATCAGCATGGCGGGCAGGTACTTGCCGATGATGTTGGAGGCCAGGTCGGCCAGGCTCGAGTGGTTAGGCGGGTCCGAGACCATGCCGACGTGCCAGAAGACGGCCGAGAAGGTGACGAAGAAGAAGAGCGGGGCCGAGCTGACGAAGAGGGAGAAGACGGCCGAGAAGGCGACCGAGAGGCCCAGCAGCGGCCAGCGCAGGTCGCGCGTCTCGCACCGGGCGTCGCCTTGGAAGGTGAAGGACAGCGGGAAGCTGGCGTTGAAGGCGATGCTGGTGATGCCGTTGCGGGTGGACGAGACGTAGTTCGTCTGCTCGCCCGTCAGGGTGACGACACCGCAGCCGCCGGCCGTGTCGGAGATGACGCCGGCGTGCAGGGCGGCGCCGCAGATGTACGAGTCGCCGCGGTAGAGGACCTGGCCGTCGTCGCGGGGCCCGCCGATGACGACGGACTGGTAGATGACCTCTTGGTCGCCGACGGCGCGCGGGTTCAGGACGCGGTAGCTGGCGCAGTTGGCGGGGCAGCGGAAGGCGAAGCCGCTGTTGTTGAAGGGCCGGCAGTAGTCTCCATCGAGGCCGCAGCCGCCGTCGGACGACCACCACGTGGCGCCGCAGCCGATGTTGGCGGGGGCGCCGTAGCCCTGGACATCGGACGCCCGCTGTCCATACTGGAGCACCAGCGCGAAGGCCGTGATCCAGAGCGCGACGTACACGGCGGCCAGGCAGACGCGCTGCCACAGGTGCGGCACCAGCTTGTCCAGCAGCCAGATGGGCGCGTGCTGCACCTTTGGCAGTATCGGGTTGATCTTGTATCTGCGCGGCTCAGGCGGCCCTCTCATCCAGGTCGCCGTCGCCGTTCCGCACCGACGGACGGGCAACGGGATCCAAGCCCACCTCTTGCCGCTGCTCCCAGCGTCAGCGCCTTCAGCTCCTTCAACTCTTCGAACAGACGGCGACCCTGGCACCGGGCTCGGTAGTCGCCGCGTGTTGTCTCGATCGCGCAGCAGCTCGTCTTCAGTGCCGCTCGCCCCATCGTGTCTGGTAGATGCCCTGCTGTCATCGTGGATGAAGAGGGAGGGTGCGGAGGATATCGAGGTCTCGGCGTGGGGGTGGTCGGGCGTTGATGTGGTATTTCTCGAAGCCATAATGACTCGCAGACACTACGCAGCTACAGCCCTGGTGGGACTGACGCTGTGTATTGATGTTCGTCACGATAGAAGGCGAGGCTATGCGCAGGGAATCGATGGCATAAGACTGGCCGTTGGCCCTCGAGGCGAAACAAAGATGCTGCAAAGCAATTCAAGAGCAGAAGAAACCCGATCGTGTCAGCGGCCTGTCGGAAACCCCCATCGCAGCCCCAGGACGTGGGTGGACGTGGCTAACGCTTGGCAGGAAGGGCTGACATTTAGACGGGGTTGGCAAACGGGCTCCCAGGCCGCAGGCGGGCAGGCAAAATGGGACGGCCGATGGAAGGCCGCCCTCCCACTGCCCGCCACGCAACAACTGCCCGACCGGGCAGACTGCGGTCCTCCACACCCACAACCCGCGGGTCTGAGACGGCTTGCCGAGATGTCTGATCGTGGGCCCGGATAGGAGCAGGCAGGCCCCGGCGTCGCGCAAGCTGGCTGATTGGGGTTCGTGGGGCGAACCCCACTGTAAGCTGGAGAGCTGGGGGACAGGGGGTCGGGTGGCCGCGTACGCTGCGGCTGGGGTTGGTTTTGAGGGTCGGTCGCGGTTCCACGTGCTACAAACTCAATCTGCACCAGCGATTAAACGGCTGGCACGTCGAGTTCCCGAAGTTGCTTAAAAGAAATGGAGATAAAGGATGGATGAGAATAATGATGAAAGAAATAAGAAATATGAGAAGGCGGAAGAAATTGAAAGAAGAAAGATCTACAGGGTAGGCCGGGCGATGGGGTTCCAATTGCTTACAGGAGCTGGGTGGCAGAACCACACATGCAGGCAGTTCAGGCCGATGGGACTTGACTGGAGGCTTGAAAGCGGCCCATCAGGAGCCAAAATAGCTTGAATCTTCAGTAAAAGTCATAGATTGATAGCCCGAGATTCGGTGCGTCTTCTCCGGCTCTTACAATCGATAGCCAGGGCCAGTCTCGGTGCAGGGAATGCCTGCCTCGCCTCAGGTTCGCCGCTAGAAGTCGAGTCATGGGCCTCGACCAGCAGCTTCCTCGTCGAGGCTTGGCACGCCGCCCATGAGCAAAGCTCAACCCTGGATTCGGTAAACCAACGCGCCAGCCCACCGCTGGAAGCATCATCCCGCGAGCACGCGGCCAGCCGCAGCAACCGCCCAGAGAATGGAGTTTGAGATCCTGAGGTCCGCACTGGTCGAGGCCGGCGCCGTGCGGTTGGGCCGCCTCGCCTTCCCCGGCCGCAGGCCCATCGACACGCCCAACTTCTTCGCCGCCACCTCGCGCGGCGTCGTCCCCCACCTGACCCCGGACAACCTTGTCCGCCACGACGACCTGGTGAGGGGCACGTACCTGGCCTTCGAGGACTTCATAGAGCGGAGTCAGAAGAACCCCAAGCGCGTGCCCCCGCTGCTGCAGGCCGCCGCCAGGTTCCCGTCGCCACCACCACCGCCACCATCGTCTGCATCACACCCCCAGCACAGGCGGCCCCTGCACGCCTTCTGCGCCCTGCCCGATGCCATCCCCGCCGTCCTCGGCCCCAGGCGCGTGCCGGCCGCCGCCAACCAGCTCGGCAACGGGCCCGACTCGGTCTCGGTCTTCACCTCGACGGGTGTCCAGACGCTGACGACGGCCGCCTACGCCGACGCCGTCGTCGCCCTGCGCCCGGACGTCGTCGTGGCCATGGCCGACCTGGCCTGGTCGCCCGTGGCCCCGGGCGGCAAGCGCGCCGCCCGCATGGCCGACCGCACCGACGACTGGATGGTCGGGCTGCGCCGTCGGCTTCTGGATCAGCAGCAGCAGCAGCAGGGGCAGAGCGACCTGCTCTCCTCGACCGCCGTCTTCGCCCCGACCCTGCCCGTCCCGCACTCGGTGCAGTGGGACTACCTGCGGTCGCTGTCCGAGGACATGCTCGACCTCGTCCGCGGCCTGGCCGTCTACGACGTCGACATCATCCCGGACCTCGCGACCTACCCGGGGCTGGCCGCGCTCCCGCGCCTGTCCCTCGACGTGCCCGCCACGCCGCACCACGTGCTGCGCCACGTCTCCCTCGGCGTCGACGTCGTGCTGCTGCCCATGGCCAACACGGCCTCCGAGGCCGGCGTCGCCTTCACCTTCGTCTTCCCCGCACCACCACCGCCGCCAACAACGGACTCGACAGCAGCAGCGACGGAAACACGAATCCTCCCGCTGGCCGTAGACCTCACGCTCCCCGAACACGCCACCTCCTTGTCCCCGCTCTCGCCGGGCTGCACCTGCCCGGCCTGCGACACCCACCACGCCGCGTACCTGCACCACCTCCTCGCCGCCCGCGAGATGCTGGCCTGGACGCTCCTGCAGCTGCACAACCACCACGTCGCGGCCGCCTTCTTCGCCGGCATCCGCGCCTCGCTGGCCGCCGGCACTTTTGAGCGCGACGCCGCCGACTTCGCCGCCAGGTACGAGCCCGACATGCCCGACGGTCGAGGTGAGAGGCCCCGCGCCAGGGGCTACGCCGCCGGCAGGACGCAGCAGCAGCCGGACGTGCCGGCGCCGCAGAAGCTCAACCGCCCGGCCTGGGGGAACCTGGGCGCCGTGGCGGCGGCGGCACGGCAGCAGCAGGCCGACGAGGGTGTGGCGGCGAGTGCGTGAGCATGGAGCTACCGTGCCTCTTTGGTTCAGCTGCGGTTGCTTGTTCGTTTATTTTGCCCATCGGTTTTTTATACCTCGTATCGTCCACCAGCGTATAATGTTACGGCGGTGATCTTGTAGAGAGTGAAGTGGCGCACACGGGGTTGATGGTGGAATATAAGGAGGCGTTGTCTGATTTGTAGCGAGACGTCAACCACCCGTTGGCGGTGGAATCAGACCGCTACCTAGAGAGTATAGAATTAGTATGAGCACAAAATCGGGCTCCGGGGCTGCGTTGCGTTGGCTCCGTACGCCGTCATATCGAGCATGAGGCTTGAGATCTCCGTCGTCGCAGCCGGCTGGGATGGGACAGCGGCTGGTAGTCGTTGTCGCCAGCGTGGTCGGGGCTGTGGTTGTTACCGACACGTGCGAAAGGCTGAACATTGCGGCGTTGTTGTTTTTGTCGTATCAGCAACGCTGCCGCTTCGCATACATATCTCACGAGCAGGCTCGGCGTTATCTTGTTCGTCATCCACAGCGAGGGTAAACGATCCGGAGTGCCGTGATGGTGCTACGCCGGGACGCCAGATTTGCCGTGCCGGCATTCGAGTTTTGCCGTTTCGTGATCACTTGCCGCCCACTCTGGCGTCCGCTTGTCCCCCGTCTCCTACGGCAATTTACAGCGTCCCAACCTAACCGATATCTCCATTTTTTGTTTACCAAGACTCGTCTCGCACGACAGCCCCATAAATCTGCCCTTCTGGCAACGCCCATTGGAATCCCATCATCCAAACGTGGCTTGTACATGTCCTTTCCTATTCCCTATCGTCTTTTTGTTTCCGTATCCTTTACTATTTCCAGTATGCTTTCTCCAGCTTTCATTGTGTGAACCGGCTTCCGGGATAAGACGATGGTTGCCCAGGTATCCGACATGCTGTTTTTTCGCCCCTGTTTCTTGTGCGTCATATAGGTATCCTTCGCCACGGACGAGTACACCATGAGCTATAACAGCAGCACATTCTGGAACATTTTCTATGAGTTGACGACGTGGAAGTCCACATTCCTATTATGTATATATGGTGAACATTTGGAAAAAGAAACATATTGTGCGGGAGGCATGTTATCCGACCGGCTCCCAATGGGGTGTCGAAAGGAAAGGATATTCGCGACGGATAAGCTAAAACAACCAGCACCCTCCAGCTTGACTCGACCTTGTGCACATTGTCTGCTATCTAGAAAGGGACCATTACGGACCTTGGTCGGAATGAAACCCCACGTTCTTCTCCTTCCTTTTCTTCCGCACATGGATGGAAAGATATCAGTCCGGGTGGAGCAAGTGGGTGGAGAAGACGTACAGGGACTGGAGGCAATCCGATTCCACCTTCATGGACAGCTCCTTCGTTGAATTTCCCGATTTTATTTTCGGCATTGGTTGCCGTCAGGGTCACCGACTTTCTCCGTGTGGGTTTCACATTATCCAGCAGCGCGGTGGCGGCAGAGCCTTAAGGACCAGCGTTGGGCAAAGCCCAAACTTAATCAATAAATGGTAGAGATACATTTGCTTGCCAGGTGTGTCGGGTTGCTGGTACATTTCGCCAGTAATTTCTTACTTCTCTCTCGGAATCCAACTTGACCGGGGAGCCCAGCCATCACTACATCCTCAATAACCCTAGCTGCCTCCATCTCAGTTGCAAGACACGTTGCGGTCTCGTCCCTACGTGTAGTTCCCTCATCATTCTATCATCTCAAGGAACCTCGAGTCCCTGACCGGGCTCCCCGTCTTGGTCGTCCTGGCCGGGTCCCGAATCACGGGCGGGAGTGGCAGGCCCCCGCTGGTGCTGAAGTGGTCCCTCGCCAACACAAAGTTGTCCCCGCCGCTCGCCCTTCCGCCGCTGCCGCTGCCGCTGCTCAGGCTGCTCAGGTTGTTACTGCTTGCGAGGCTGGTGACGCTGCCTCGCGCAGCTGCAGCTGCCGCTGCCGGGACGCCCCCGACGGTTGGCGATGTGGTCGTCGTCGTCCTTGACATCGTCGCGCCGCCGGCACCCACGTCCTGCTCCCCGCGCCCGGCTAGTGCCACTTCCCTCATGCTATCGGTCCCGGGCTGGTCGCCAGCACCGAAGCTGGACAGCGAGCTGCCGGAATCGGCTCTCCGTTGCTGCGCCGCGGACGATGCGGCCCCGGCGATAGCGCCAGAGAGCGCCACCCCGCCGATGAAGCTGCCCTTCTTGCCGGTATCGGCCCCAAACGAGCCCGCCTCCACCGACGATCTGGATCTTCCTCGAAAGCGGGACTTGAGCCACATCCTCATCTTGGCTGTCGGCGACGCGGCCGAGTCTTCTGCGAGTGCCGTGGTTGGTGATGTCCCCGGAGCAGATGCGGCAGACGTCGGCTGGCCCTCTGCTTCCTTTTCCTTGTCTTTCTCTTTGTCCTTGGAGTTCGGGTTCAGCTTTCCAGGGAGACGCAGGCTCAGGCTCTGGAGAGCCCTTGACGGCTTCTTCCTCAGCTCGTGGGAACGTTTCTGTGCGAGGGGTGCGGAGGTGCTTGGCGCTAGTGGTGGTGATTCGGGGTCTCGTGCCAGGTCAGATTGCTGCCCCGTGACCGCGCTAGCCTCCTTGGGAATCCTGCCGCCCTCCTTAGCTAGTCGCTTCCGCTCGAGCTTGGCCTCCTTCTCCTGCTGTTTTCTGGCTCTCTCTTCTTGCCTAATCTCCTCTCTGCGGGCCTTTTCTTGCTCCTTTTGCTGGCCTGCGGGGGGTTGTAGATGTAAGCCAGTGGCTCCCAGGAAGCCTTGGAAGTATGAACGGGGGAAGATGGTAAAGTGACGCACCTTTGAGCTTCTCTAGGTTTTCCTTGATCTCCCTCTCCTGGGCTCGCTTCCCCTCAGCCTCGGCTCGTTTCCTTTCCTCCTCCGCCCTGAGGGCCGCGAGCCTCTCCCTCTCCTTCTCGGCCTTGTCGTTAATCTCGTCCAAGAACGGCTGGACCCTCCGGGCAGCGATCTCGTCAACCTCAGTCTGGTCCATGAACTTGCCGCCCCCGATATCGATCCTTCCGGCATTACTGCCACTCCGGGCGTCGGCCAAGCTCGACTCGAGCTTGGGTGTAGCGGTAGCGCCAGGCACGGGTGTTGAGGCCGGGGACGAGGCGGAGGCAGAACCACCGCCCGTTCGGGCTAAAGCAGCCGCGTGAGCCTTGGCTTCCCATTCACCAAGAAGCGAAGGGGGAACCTTGCCCGAATCAGCCAGCACCTTGCGGTCGATGCCCTCGAGCTGCGCCTTGACGTTGCGCCGCGCCGCAGCAAGCAGTGCCTCGCGGTCCCGCTGGCGCTTCTCGTCAAAGCTGAGACCGGGGCTGTCCCCAACAACGGGATCACTTGGCTTGTCGGCGAGCATCGACCTCGCCTTTCTGCGCCGCTGTTCCTGCCTGGACTCGGCACCAGCACCTCCAAAGCCGCCGAAGCCAACAGCTGGCGTCACGGCTCCGTCACTCGATGATCTACGCCGAAGCTTCCCGCGGATCGTGAACCGCCGGTAACCGTGAGACGAGGGCGACGCTCTCCCGCTGCCATAGTACTCCTGGTAGCCGCGAGACCGGTTGTGCTCATCCTGCAGCTTGGACAGCCGCTCTTGCGCGAGCTTGTAGGCGGCGTCCTGCAAGTTGGTGAACTGCATTGGAGCACGTTGCGGCGGGCCAGAGCCGTGCGGGGAGTCGGCCTGCTCCGCTACCCGTGCCGCAGCCGCGTCCGCCATCTTCTGCCTCTCCTGCTGTTGGCTGTACATCCTCTTGGCCATGGCTATGGCCGAGGCGTGCAGTACATCTGCGCGCTTCTGGTCTTCCACCTCAAGCTGCACCGGCGGCTGCGACGTAAACATCTGCCGGTCCATGGTGGTGTAGGGCCCGGTGGCACCCACCAGGCCGCCGCTGGCCGACGCGGCCCGTCCGTGGTGGTGCGCCGCAGTCGCTGCCGTGAGGGCGTTCGAGGTGGTCAACTCGCCGAGAGTAGCAGCACCGATCACAGGGCTACTGCTGATTCCTAGGCCACTCTTTGGCGCTTGTTCTGTTGGACTCGACACGGCGCGAGGCCTCCCCATGCCAGCACCGGCGGCCGATGCGGCCATGGCGTCCTTGGCAGCGCGCAGGGAGCCTCTACCGCTCGTCGTCATCAAGGACGGCTCCGAAGGCGCAGCTCGGAGTCTCACCGAGTTGGCCCTGAAGGCCTGGCTTGCGGCCGAGCTTCCCCAAGTCGAGGGCGAGGCTGGGCTCTGCAACAGAGCGGGGGAACCCATTGTGGCGGGACTGCCTACACTGCCGGTATCCTGCTGACTCCTGGCTAGTCCGCCGGCAGCCGCGAGGACGGCGGCCCTCGAGACAATGTCGTTCCTATCGTCGGTCCTTGTGGCCCGGCGGTCCTTGTTCGCGAGCAGGGCGGCGGCGGAGGCTGGCGAAGCTAGGCTGCCGCTGCTTTTCGGTCTGTGAGCGAGAGTGGGGTTGGCTATGCCGCCGCTAGGGGACCGCTGCGTTCCCCACGAGGGCTCCGCGGGGGATGAGGCTGGGGATGCGACGGGCCTCTGGGTCGCCCAGCCAAGAGTCGCCGCGGCGCTGGCGGCAGTATTGTCCTGGCGGAGTCCGAGCGAGGGGAAGGACGGTAGGTCGCGAGGCTCGGCGTACTTGAGACGTCCCGACGACATGCTACCTATAAGGGTGTCAGCACGCGCCCTCGACAATCTAGCGAGGGGGCTACTGCATGGCAGGCGTGTACGTGGTTGCGGCACGCGGCCAGGTAAGCGAGCGACGATGGCCAAAAGAGGCGTCGCGGACTGTGAGGAGGGCCGACTTGGGGTTGTCGAGCCGACATACCTCCTTGCCCTGGTGGGGCCTGCGCCGTGATGCGCGTGGACTGCGTCGTGATTCGACGATGGGCCCGGGCGGGCCGCGGGGATCCTGGTAAGCCCGATAGCGCCGCACTGTTGTCTTGCGGCAGGGGAAGGAGAAGTGCAAAGGCAAAATATCGGATAGGGCAGGCGAGGCGGATTCGGAAACTGTCTAGGATACAGTCGAAGGCATCACCAGAGCGCGCGCACAGAACCACGCAGCGCACTGGATCCCAAGGGCTGTGGTTGGGGCGGCGACGGCGTATAAAGACAGGATACGTCTATCGTCTGGCCTGGTGGCCAGATTCGTGCCCTCTCGACGCACGGCAATGACGAACGCGACAGCCAGGAGATCGGCGCGCGGTAGGGTTGCGTCTATGAATAGGGGTGTGGGGGAGGGCTGCTGGGTGCGACTCTGCTCATGCAGCCGTGGCCGGCCCAAAAATTTAGGTGGCAGTAGGAAGGTCTAGGGCGTGCATTGGAAAGGGGGAGGCTGCGAGCTTGGGCCGGCCTAGCGATGGCGAGGTGTGGTTGCGGTTGTACTATGAATATCAGGGTCGAGAGACGGAGGCGGAGACGTGACGTATGGGCTGCTGTCGCGGCGACTAGGTTCTGCGAGTGTAAAAAGTAGAGTAAGAAAAGGAACATTGACAGCGCCCCGGAAATCGTGAGCGGGACAATGACGACGCCCTCCTCAATCAAAATCATCCCAACCCTTCTCTTTCTCCTGTCTCGGTCCACCACCACCCCGCGCGTGGCTGCGCCGTCTGCGGACGGACTTGGCGCTCACTGCTGACAGACAAAGAGACGGACGCTCCCCAGGGCGCAAAAGAAGGCCCGTCCAGAGCAATCGCGGCCCAGCCCCCAACCATCTACGTCATCGTGCGACGGCTGCTGTTGGTTGGAAAGGGGTGGGGACCTCGATTGCGGGCTGTGTTCCACTATTTGTGTTCCCGTGCCCGACATCCCCTCCAATGTGGGGTTCGCTAGAGCAAGGATGCGGATGCGAATGAAGGCTGAGGCTGGAAGGCACTGGCGCCCGCCATTCTTCTTTCGGTATTGCGCAGAAAATCCTCCGCCACTGGGAATCAATAGTCTCCCGTTTGGGGCATCTAGACCTGAGATATGACTCGAGAATCTAATAGGGCGTACGGCGAGGAACAGCGGATCTCCAGTCTGGTGGCCGGGCATGGATTTCTAAAGCCACAGCTGCCTGCCTATCCATTACGTCAAGGTCTAATACACACCAGTGGCGCCGCAAACCGCCCACGACTGGGCATCGAAATCTCGTGTTTGACATTATGCATATCCAGCGTCGTTCTGATTGGAGACGGCAGACGGTTTCAGTCTGCAGAGCCCCGGTATCAGAGGCAGGCTAGACTAGCTTCTCACTTGCATTACATATACGCAGCACGATCTACTGGAGGGTGCGAGGGCAGATACATGTGCATCCACTCAGCTCGACAGGGAACAGGGCCTAGGCAGGGCCTGGAACCATGGAAGCACAACCGGAACCGCCGGGGAGATCCCCTTCAGGGGAAGGCTGCGGCTGTGACCGGCTGCAGGTTGGCTTGCCACAAAAAAAATTAGTTAGGGCGCTTATGCCGGACACGAGCGTTTGCCACTCTCCTTTTGTTCGTCCAGAGCCGACGCGCCTGAGAACGACAGAGCAGCATCCGATGCCCCGCGTGCCCCATTTGCGTCCCCTGTCCAGGGCCTAGAGCGATGGCAGACCGGCAGCCATGTGTATGCTCGAGGATTTGTGCGTGGCCTGGTTTATGCATTTTATATGCCGTCGATTTATCCAGTGGGGAAACCGGGTCAGGGGCCGCCCGTTCGTTGGGCTGGGTTGGATTCAGCGCTTCGATGTGACGGCATGAAGGGGCGGGGACCTCAGCTGAACCCGACCGCTTGGACGCAAACCAACGCGACCACGCTGCAGCTAAAACAATCCGAATTTCCAAGTTTTTGTTTTTTTTTTCGCCTTCGTCTCGACATTTCAAATTCCCTGCTTTGAGAGACACGAGAAGGAGACGCTGCCGTCGCAAACACCTACCTACCCACCTACCCACACCTTCTTTGAAGCGTCGCATCGGCCCGTTCGTCCGTCGATATATCCACTCGCAAAGCAACCAACCTGCACTCCGGATGTCGACCAAACCAGGGCACGAACCGTTCTAACAGCCTGTTGTCGTCGTCGTTCCCGTCGCCGAGACCCCTTAACCGTGTACTGCCGCTGCTGCTGCTGCTGCTGCTGCATGCAAGTGACGAGACCAAACCATCTTTGCCGACGATGTATATCTCTCCGGCGTTCGATAACATCATCAATTTTCGGGACGTCGGCAAGACAATCAATATTTTCCTTGGTCAAAAGTAGGTACGCACGCAAAATTAGATTAAGGGCATGCAATCCATGATATGTGTAGCATGAGACGGACCCGGGAGATAAAAACAAGCGCAGATGGGAAAGAACTGTTGTTGACCAGGGCGATTATCTTGTTTTTGTTTATCCGGCCAGGATTATCCGAGAAGGGCTCTTGTTCAGGTCCGCCCGTCCAGGTAAGCATAAACAGGGTTTTTTTTTTATTTTTATTCTATTTCTTACCTCGCATAAGAAGTCTGGATCTCGGTGCTGTGGCCAAGCCGCTCCTGCTGCATGTCGCAAGGGCGTCGTCACTGGGGGCGCCCTTGATGCTTTCCTGCTTTCCAATGGTCTGTGGAAGCTGACTGGGAGACGGGTGATCTCTGTAATTAACCCCGAGAAGACGATGCATCTCTGCGCGACAGGAAGATACTGCGCGATGACCTGGGCATCAAGACCGTGATGGACCTGAGGACAAAGTATGAAAACTCCGCCCTTTAGTCCTATCCCGAGCCTGCTGCCAAGAAGCTTATATCAAACACCCACTTAACAACAGGACGGAACACCTCAACCAAGCCAAAAAGCGTGATGCAGATCTCCAGATCCCCGCCCTCGTCCGGTCAAACGAGGCCCTGGCCGAGCCGGTCAAGATCCCAGACCTGTCGTATCTGGAGATCAGGATCACGGGCAGGGCGTTTGAGAGGCACCTCCTGAGCCAGTTGTCATGGCTCAGCTTTTTGTAAGTCTCCTTTCTTGGACATGTCAGCATCGCAATTTGCTAACCCCATGGGCTTCAGCAACCTCATCCTCCTCTTCCTTCTCGGCTTGCGCATGAAGGCCATCGCCATTCTCGGCCGTGAGGTCATGCTCCCGCGGGGCCTGATTGGGATCGCGATCGACACGCTGGATCACTCCAAAGGAGAAGTCGCAGAGGTGAGTATCGAGGTGGCTTTTGCAGCCGTATACAAACCGCCATTGCCAGAACGCCGTTCGAAGCTGACACAACGCCTACTCCCCCGTCTCGTAAAGGCCCTCCACTCCTTGCTCAGACCCGGTGCCCTCCCGATGATGGTCCACTGCACCCAGGGCAAGGATCGGACTGGTCTCGTCGTGACCTTGATCCTCATGGTCCTCGACGTGCCGCTTCCGGCTGTCGACTACGACTATGCGCTCTCCGACAAAGGCTTGGCTTCGGAGCGCGAGGCTCGCCTGGTCGAGATCCGCGAGATTGGCCTCAGCGACGCCTTCGCCTTCATCGATCCGGCTATAAACCACGCCATCGAGCATCACCTGTCGGCAACTTACGGTGGGCTGCACCGATACCTCGACAGCATCGGCTTCCGAGAAGGCCATCGCAGAAACTTGCGTGAGCTTCTGTTGTACTGATTTTTTTCTGCCATCGGAGAGCTCACTTCCGGGCAACCGTGCGAGCAGGTGGCGAAGATGACCAGAGAAAGCAAGTCAGCGGGAATCAGATTCGTGGGTATCATTGTAGATATCTAGAGGTAGAGCATAAACAAACGCTCTCTATACATCTTGGGAGAAAAAAAAAACGTGTCTGTAGATCATGCCACTCTTAAGCAAGCTTGGTCATGCCAAATCAAATCTTCCTGAACCGTCCCTGCAACCAGCACCGGTACATCTTGAGCTTCCGGGCCCTGTTGACAAGGAGCCTACGATCAGCCTCAAGGGCCTCGATTTCGAAGAAGGATCGGACCTTCTGGGTCTGCTCATTGGCAGGGGAGGGGGTCCCATCTTCCTGGCTGACCTTGCCCTTGTCGGCCGTGGCAGCGGGCGTGGCTTTCCCGCCCGTCTTCCAAATCCCGGCCAACTCGTCCGTCTCGAAAAAGTAGACGCGCGTGCCGTCGCCGCGAATGTAGAAATTCTCCTCGAGGTACCGGCCCTTGCGGAACCTAACCTGGGCGAGATCTCCCCTACCGTAGTCACGGAAGCACACCTCGCCACCGGGCTTGAGCACCCTGTACACATTCTCGACCGCCCTCGCCCACTGGGTTGGAGACAAGGCCGAGAAGATGAAGACCATGAGCGCAACGTCCACGGAGCCCTCGGTCAGGCCGGGCGGCAGCTCATCGCCCGCAACGTCCCAGACGTCGGCATGCATGGTGCCGGCCGCGTTAGCCGCGGCGTAACCGTCGTTGGAGCGCATGACCTCGACAGCTTTTTTGGAGAAGTCGCAAGCGTGGATCTTCAGGTGCGGGTTTTTGTTCTCTGCCAAGATGGGAAACGCCGTGTTGCCAGCACCAGCCCCGATCTCCAGCAGGACGAAGGGCCCGGTGTCCTCGGCGACGGCGCGAGCGAGCACGGGGAACTCGGTCTGCAGCCACTTCCTATCCTTGAAGAAGTTGGCCGTGTTGTTCTTGTAGAACATGTTCCACCATTTTGCGGGATCAGAATTAAACCTATCTGTTGTCTCGGTCAGCTGGTATGTTTTGAGGTGTGAACGCTACGTGCAGGAGGGCTCAAAGAAATCCCAGAACGAGAATGGCATATCAGATAGGGGCGAAATAATGGTCATCATGAATTTCAGATGAACTATACTTTTTTTTTATTCAATCATCACCTGCCAGGCGAAGGGATCATGGTCATACGTGGCTGAGCACGTTAGGCCAGGGGTAAGGAACAAGGGACCAAAAGAAGGTGCTTACGCTTGTCAAAATCGGAGACCGGCGACTGTCGCTGCAGTTCGTACTGCTGCTCAGCGTACTCCCTGTACGTGTCGTCGGTCTCGACGTGGTCCCAGGCGTTGAACTCGAAGGGGTCGTCGTCCTGGCTCAAGTACCGCGACCCAAACTGGAACGGGTCTGCCCTCTTCTGGTTGTAGTCCGGGTCGTGGGAGCGATGAGGAGGCATGGCGGCCCCCTCCCTACCCGCCGCATCCTTGCTTTGGGTGCTCACGTCCAGCGTAGACATGCCGCTTACCAGGTGCGCGTCCATCTGTGCAGCGGCAGAGGTCGAGTCCGGGGCGACGGGCGTCGAGACGGAGGTCTCGTTGGCAGTATCGTGGGCGGTCATCCTTTCTGTTTGGACTGCGATCTGGCAGAGCACCGGCAGAGTGTGACGGGCTATGCGTCAATCGACTCTGGATGGCATTTGGCGCAGCCACGGGGTCCGACCAGGCCGTGTCTGCCGGCAGATTGGGGGAGAAAATGGACACGAGGGGAAGAGAAGTTCATCCTGGCAAAAATTTATTCAGCAAAGGGTGTGGTAGGGGCGCACCCGAGGCTTTGAGCCACTGCCACATCTTACATAATGTTCAGCAGGGGTAGCACGCGCGAGTCAGCGTCAGTAACCCTTGCATCTCATGGGTCCCCTGTCAAATATTGGCCGAATTCGCGATCCCTTTTGAGTTCTTTATCCACCAGATGCTAGAATTTGGCGGATGGGCCGGCATAGATCTCAAGACTTCATCTTCATGATGGCAAAGATGCTCCTCTAACACTAAAATACACTCTTCGAAGGCTTCCATCCTCGGCGGCAATAGTCCGGCCCCAACTAAACATGACATCGGCCGCCGCGACAATCCTCCCGCTGCGGCCTACGGCCCGCTGCTCCTCCCACGTGCTTCGCCGCAAGCTTATCCCTCTCCAACCACCACCCCACCGCGCACCGCCGCACGCGCAGCAGCGCGCCCGCCGCTTCTTCAGCCTCCCCGGCGGCATAACCCCGGCGGCCCGACCGGCGCATCTCACGGCATCACGCCGACTTCCCTATCCCGCCGAGGCGCTGTACGACATCATCGTTGACGTTGACGCCTACGCCTCGTTTCTGCCCTACTGCCAGCGCAGCCGCGTCACGCACTGGAGGGAAAGCGGCACGCCCGGCGGCGGCCGCAGACGCTCCCCCGCCGCGGGCGACCTCACCGTCGGCTGGGGCCCCGTGACCGAGTCGTACACGAGCCGCCTGTACTGCCTGCCCGGCCGCGTCGTCGAGGCCGTGAGCGGCAAGGGCGCGCCGTCCATCCGCCCGCCCCATGCTGTCGACGACAGTGTGGACGCGCACGGCCGCCCGCTGCCGAGGCCGACGGACGGCGGGCTGTTTGAGAGCCTGGTCACCCGCTGGACCGTGACTCCCTCGCCTGCTTCGTCGGGGAGCAGCAGCTGGGCAGACGTCGAGCTGTCGATCCGGTACCAGTTCGCGAACCCGATGTACCAGCTGGCTACGGGGAGTGTGGCCGACGAGGTTGCGGGGCTGATGGTCGGCGCGTTTGAGAGGAGGGCAAGGGAGCTGTTGGGGTCGATGGCGGGGGCGGCAACCCCGGCATGTCGGCAGTGACATGCACCCAAGAAAACTTTAGACAAGGACGGTGTACGACTAGGAAGGAGATGAGACTGGTCTAAACTTGTACATAAATATGGCGACTCTCATCCTACGGACATAGACCTGTAGACTTGGTAAAAGATACCCAGCTCTAGAATAGACTGCATAAAAAGCGATGGCGGTCGGTTGGTTAGGCCATGTTTGTCAGGGTACCAATGACATTCACATTCTGAACAAGAGACGTGATAAGGCAACCGATAAATTTCGTTTATGAAAACCCAACATCACAGCCAACTCCTTGCAGATGCAGATATCCCAATGTAAATGCAAAGATCTGAGCAAAAACAAGACTCCGAGATGATACCCAAAAGCCGCCACCAATCCTAGCCACCGTCGCCCTCAGCCCCAGTGTTTCGAAGTCCTAGACCTTTACTTGCCACCAGCCTTGGCAGCCGCCTTCTTGGCTTTATCGGCAGCACGCTGCTCGGGGGTTCTCCAGTCCATGCTCATGTCAGCGCCACCAGAGGCGTCCATGTTGTTGATCTTGATGCGCTGGGGTTCGCCCTTGCCGTCCTGGACCTTGGTCCCCAGCTTGTAGAGCGGGCTGTTCTTGAGCTCGTCGAAACCCGGGGAGCCGGGCGTGAAGACGTGCTTGCCTTCCGTCTTTCCCGCCTTCTCCATAGCGGCCTTCTGCGCCGCGGCCGCCTGGGGGTTGTAGCCGTCGCTGAACTTGACCTTGTTGATGGTGTTAGGGTCCTTGCCTGTGTCCTTGGTGTAGTCTTGCTTGATCAAGTCCTTGGCGCCCATGGGCGCCTTCGGGTCGTTCTTGACCCACTTGACGTCCGCCTTGCCCTCCTTGTTCTTCTGGTCGAGGATATCCTTTTGGTGGCGGCCGGGGGGCTTGTACTTGCCGCGCTTGGAGAGAGCGGAGTCGTCGGCCGAGCCGAAGTCGAAGTCTGCGGAGTCGGAGTCAGCGGCGTGGGCGTCGTCCCGGCGGGTTACCTGGAACAGGGCGTCATCGCCATCGGTGCCGGCGATGTCGCGGGCGCTGATGGTGGTAGTAGAGTCGTGCTGGGGGAAAGGCCGGGCAATGGCCGGGATGGCGAGAGTGAAGAAGATGGCGCTGACGGCAGAGAACCTCATGTTGGCGGTGGTGGATGGATGAGATGTAGGATAGGGTTGAAGCTGAAATGTGGAAAGATGGAAGAGGATGGTGAGTGTTTTGGCTGAGAGATGCGATGGTGTGAGAGATGCTGGATGATTGTGATGATGATGGAGGGTTGATATTCGACATTGAAGTCCGGAACCACGACGTTTATATACACACATCGCCCTCATAATGACATCGCCCTCAGCACCAGCATCTACGGAGACAGCTACACATCACGAAAGCCCAGTAAGCGTCGTCTCCACGATGAAGCTATTCTTGCCCTGGCCTCGTCAAGAGCCTCATCCGTTGCTCCATTTCTTTCCAGGGCTTCGCCTCCCTGATGGCTCCATCTTCGCTCAGTAACTCCATTCTTACGCAAGCAAGACAACCTTCCTCTGGAGGTTCTTGATGTGGACGCTATGACCGAGGAAGCGTCGGGCCTGGGGTCATGGCTGACCTCGTAAATCTTTGCTCTCTGGAGCCTCGTTATCCAGAGGCGTCGTGATTACTGACGGGTATGGTGTGGGTTCGTCTCCACGATGAGGCTGCCCTGCCTCAGCGGCTTCCTTGCCGGGAGAGCTAGCGAGGACAGTAATGTCCGCGAAGGGATTATTATTGTTATGGAGATGATCGACTATTGGATCCTTATTGGGGAGCATGGGGAGCATGGGAGGGTCCCACAAGATTGGGAGGACCAGGGTGGTCATCCAGCCACCACCTCGATGTGGTAATGATCGGCCTGCCGAGGGGAGGCCACAGAAAATCGTTGCGACACTATCACTCCCTTTGAAAGTGCACAACCTAGTGATTTTAATCAACCGTACCTCAATCAAAATAGCATATTTTACAAGAAAAAAAAAAGATTTTTTTTTGTAAATCCCGATTGCGGCTTTCCTACCTGCCTCATTTTTTTTATTCGGACTTCTTTTTGCGTTGGCTGCAATTGCATTGAAGCGAACAATTAATCATCTCAACCATTTTGTGGGGGAGGTGGCCAGAAAGAGTAGGTGGGGGCATGACCCCACTCAATGCTGCGCCGTGTGGCCATGCATTCAACCGCCTGGATTTACGGCGATAGAAGGGCCTAATCGGGCCTAGGTGACTCTGCTACAGTGCCTCAATACAGTACCTTGGCACCCACCTCACACTCGGGATGGTGTCAGTGTGCTACAACCGCGCAGGGCACAGCCGGATGACGAGAAATCCAAACGCGTGCGGGTTTACTCTTCCCAAGACGCGCGAATCCAAACCAGTCCCTACCTGACCTACCTCCTACCTACCACCTCCCACCTACTTACACACCAACTCCATCACCACAACCGCCCGGATCCAAAGGAAGCAGGAATATCTGATCACAATGCTTATCTCCAGTTTTAACAGCCTTCCCTTGGAGCTCCGCGAGCAGATCGTCACATGCTCTATTCGGACGAGGTCGTTCAAGAGGATCCTTAGGCTGAGGCTCGTCAGCAGTAAGTCGTGGCCGCTTTTCCTGAATGCGTTCCGTACTAACTGTGACCACAGGGGAATGGCTGGCGCTGGTGGAAGGTGACCTGTTTCGCACCCATCTACTAGACAAGGCCGTCCAGGACGCCCTGGACGACCAGCATAACGGAATGGACCACCTCTACGACAGCGAGAGGCCGATGCCCCACAGCCCAAGGGGGCGGGACACGCCCTGGCTGAAATTCCTCAAGCGCTATGTCGTCCACCGCGTCCTCACCAAGCCGGGCATCACACCCAAGTGCCCAGAAACGCTGCTTCACCGCGCCGCCGCCCGCCTCGCCGAGCTCCTGGGCGAAACCAGCGAGGACGCGGCGGGCAGGCACATGGCGCTCGTCTGTCAAGCGGCGTTCTGGGACCGCTTCTGCCCGGATGGGTTCCGCATAGAAACCGGCGTCCCCGACACCTACATCTGGTCCCCCTTCAAGCCGGTCTACCACAGCCAAGGGGATGCGTCGCTGAAGGGGCTGCTTTTCGGGGTGGCCATTCATTTGCGCGACGTGCAGCTGGCTGATAAGCTATATTCAATGGACCCTGATGGGTTGCGGCACGAGGAGCTGTGCCCAAAGATTTACGCCGCACCGCCTACAGATCCGGAGGTTCTGCTGAGGGCGATACAGGCGAGGGCGGAGGGTCGGGCGGCGTGCGCAGCGTCATACGGCGGTCGAGAAATGTTCCTGCTGGTCAACGCGAGGGAGTTTGGCTTGGAGTCGGAGGCGCACATCCAGCTGGCGTACAGCGCCGACGCACTGATGGAATGCGTACTGCTGGCGTCGACCCGTGGCGGCGACGCCGAAGTCATGCACCTCTTGCTCGACGCCGGGGAGCCTTGGCAACTAGACGAACCCCATGCCTGGTCCCACCACATGCTCCGGGGTGCGCTGGTCCACGCCTCGACACCGGAAATACTGGAGCGCCTGGTCCTGCTAGCGGGCCCGGGCTTCTCGCTGCGGGGCAGCACCAACCACTTCTTGGCCGACGGCAGCGCCTGCTCCTGGGCCACGCCCATGGCCGGCCGTCTGGACCACCACGCCGCCACCGGCAACACGGCCATGGTGCGGTACCTAATCGACCGGCACGGCGCCGCCGCCTTCCTCAACAACCCGGACCGGGCCTCGTTGCCGGCCCACCCCACGACTGAGGCGGCAGCCGACAACCTGAAAGCCGACGGCTGGCTGAGCCCCCCGTGGCGCTCCCCGCGCCCTCGGGCGGAACGGCACAGGGCAGAGCACAGGCCGCTGCTGCGCGCCGTCGAGGCCGGCGCCGACGACACGGTGGCGCTGCTGCTGGACCGCGGCGCCGACCCCAACGCGCACCCCGTGGGCGCCACGCCGCTGACCGAGGCGGTGCGGCGCTGCAACGGGCGCATCGCGCGCCTGCTGCTGCTGCGCGGCGCCGACCCCAACCTCGGCACGCCGCCGCCCGTCGCGCTGGCCGTCGCGGCCGAGGACACGGCCATGCTCGCGCTGCTGCTGGACACGGGCGCCATCATCGACACGCCCGAGACGGGCGGCTGGGCCGTGGCGCTGGCCCGGCGCGACGGGCTCGAGTCCATGCTCGACGTGCTCGAAGGCCTCGGCGTCGAGCGCGACGCGGCGTGGCACCACGTGCCGTCGCTGGAGGAGTCCATAATGGGTGACAAGTACTTTGGGCAAGTCCGGACGCGCCCCGGACTGCGGTGAAGTTCCTTTATGGAATCCGGAGAGAGAGGTTGGTGGGTGGGTTGGAAAGAAAAATCTGATGGGGTTGGATTTCTGTTTAGTACCACCTGATGTGAGATACGATATCGACGATCTATATGTCCAGTTTTGATTTCCATCCCGAGGCCTTCCTCGCCGTCTAATTCCGCTTTTGGCCCTCTCTAAACCTACCCTGTCTACCTTGTCAACCCGCCCCGTACTTTTAACCAGCCTGTGCTGTTGAAACCATTGATCCTCAGGTCCTCCTAATATCCTGGTTCCCGCCCTCGTTCACCTGATCCGTCGGTAGTTATGTTTAATAGCAGCGCAAGCAAGATTTGACAAACTCTCCTTTTGTCGTGGACGGGCCATTGTACCAACCAAGCCTCGACGCCTTTAACCCTGCAGTAGTGTTTTACCGTCGAATAGAGCATGGATGACCCAGCCCTGCCCGTTCATATCATCATCCCCAAACCGTTCGTTTTTCATCGCAACACTCGGAACATAAACTCCCTCCTACTGTACAAAGATATTACTGCCCAAATAGAAAAAAAAAATACAACCTGAAACAAAGAAAGATATGAACCCAACGCAACCGCTTAAAAACGCCTTGTCTCTATCCGAAAACCTCCCATCTCCTCAATATCCCATCTTCACGATGCTTCGGGGTTAGCAAAGATTCTTCACATCCACCAGATCCCCATGCCGTCGCTCCTCCGCGCCCGGCTCTCCTCCCGCTTCCCGTCCTCCTCGGCCGGGCTCGCCGGGGCGGCGGCACCCTCGCCCCACAGGTCTGGGAGCGGGAACGGGAAATCGAACGAATGGCGGAAAGTGTCCGTCTTAGAGTCCCACCACAGCGGCCCCTTCTTGTCCTTGGCATACTCTACAATGTAGCTTGCCCTCCGTTACGGGAAAGCGCGGCGCGGCGAGGTCGGGAGGCTGCCGGTGACGCCGTCGGCGTCCCCCTTCTCCTCCTCCTCCTCCTCCTTTTCCTTCTTGGTATCCCCAGCGGCAGCAGCGACGACATTTTCGCCGTCGTCGGGAGAAGCCATACCGATCGATTGCCTCAATTGCCGAATCTCCTCCTTCAGCTTCGCGTGGCATTCCGCCGCTCTCCGACGTCGGTCGATCCTGTCGGCCTCACCGTCATCGTTGTTGTTATCGTCGTCGTCGTCGTCGTCGTCGTCGTCGTCGTCGTCGCGGATAATATCCTTATCCTCCTCCGGCGAGGACAACCGCCTCTGCCTCTTCCTCGGCGGGCGGGGCACCGCGTCCCAGCCGTGCTTGCGGACATCGAGGGAGGCGACGGCGGCGCCGATGTAAGTGTCCTCGCTAGCTGCCGCATCCGCCGCCACTGCTGCTGAGACCTGGGCGTGGTGCTGGTCCACTGCGGCCGTGGCACAACAGGCCTCGACGTGGGCGTCGTGGATGCGGCGGCGCACGTCGTCCAGCGCCCGGGCGATCCGCCTCTCGCCGTGCTCCGAGAGCGGCGGGAACGTCAGGCCGTGGCCGTGGGTCGTGGACTTGCCCTGCAGCGTGAGGCGGTGGGCCTCCATCTCGCGGAGGTGCCTCAGCAGCCGCCGGATCCTTCGTCGGGCGCGCCTGGCGACTCGCTCATACGTGGAAACTGGGTCGTCGTCGTCGCCGCCGCCGCTGCTGCTGCTGCTACCGCTGCTGAGGCTCGAGACATGCTCTCGTGCGAGCGGAATGTGACCCGTGGTGAACTTGGGGTCGCAGGCAGCCCGGGACCACGACCCGGGCCGAAGCGTCATGCGGTGCCCGCGGGCCGCCGTGAGCCACCGGATATTATGCTGCAGCCGCTCCCTGGCACCCATGGCGGCCGCCAGATAGTGCGCACCCATGCTCCTGGAGCGTTGCGCGCGTGGCTCCAGGTATTCTAGGGACCGCAGGTCGCGTCTGATCATACGCTCGACCCACAGCTCCTCGGGCGTCTTCTCGTGCCGGAGGGTCTTGTCGTGACCGCCGCGTGACAGGCCGCCGTATTCAAGCACCACTTCCTTCCCGGTGTACGCCTTGAAAGTTTCATTAAAGGCCGGAAACTCCCGAGGGGAGGGCCGTTGCCCACGAAGAGGCCTGTCGCCGCCGCTGTCAACGCGTGCGTCCAGCTTCCCCTTCTGATCCGAGGACAAGGGGTCACGGGCCTGCTTTCCGGGACGGGGCCCGCCGCCGCCGCCGAGCGGCTCCCGTTCATTCACAGAAGGGGAGGGCGAGGATATGACTTGACTCGTGGGACGCGGACGCGGACGCGCCGGTGCCGACCAGAGGCTCCTGGCCGGCCAGCCTGTGTCGAAGCTGCCGCCAAGCTGCGCGTCCGCGGGGGTGGGCGAGCTTGTCTGGTGGAGCGCCTCGTCAGCTTCGTGTGCCATAATCGAACAAGATGCACTATTGATCTTGCGGATGTATCAAATTAAAATTCGAAAGTTTAGGTAGGTAGGTAGGTAGGCAACACGCAAAGGCCTTTGGCCCTTCATGTTGGTCACCAAAAGGCAATCGACGGCACTTATAGCTCGATCAACACCACACCAAATCCACTCCTGTGTGCGACGACTGTTCAGGACAAAGAACACTGAAGGGGTCACCCAGGTACCTCCTGGCCGGATCCGGGAGCTCAAGAAAGAAATCGATAAACGCATGCCCGGCTGATAAAAGGCGACTTGCTTCGGACGCCCTAGCACCCCAGGTGATCTCCTTTGTTGTTGTCCACTTGCGGCCGCTGCACATTACAAGATATCAGGAGGTGCCGCTCAAAGGGCTCAGTCGAAAGGGGCAAATGGTAGCCCCGGGACGCATGGCTTCCGAGGCGTCCGACATCAAACTAAATGGATCAGACGCTTCGAGGCATATTGTCAAATCATGGAGAAAAATGTATTAATCGGTAGTAATGGAACGGGTCCACTGATGGGTAGAAAGCAAAAACCAGATGGCCAAGCAAATTCCGGGGTTCCAAGAAACTAAGAAAATAGACATTGGGAAGTAGGGGCAGTTCGGGAGGAAAAACGGATCGGAAGATGTCGAAACGAGTCAAATAAGAGTTCAAAAATGTTTGAGCCAGAATATTGAGATAGCCCACCTAAAGGGGATGGATGGCCTTGTGTCGAAAAGGACCTACCTCAGGTCTAATGGTAGAGACCAAGTCAACCGCGACGCGGAACCGACCCGGGAATCCTAACCTAGGAAGCCAGCCTTGGCTTTGTCTCATACCTGCCGGCTAGGTCACGGGAGCGGCAGGGAGAGCAAGACGCCCTCCCTTGATGTCGAGACGCGTCGGTGTGAACCGCACCATCGCCTTCCTTACAGAGGATTCCGCCCGGTCTTTGCAGGTGGGTCGGGCGAGAAAAGATCGGTAACCAGCGGATGCTGAGACCGAAAGTGGGCATATCTCTCCGGGAATGAGAAGAGGACCAAGACAAGGTATAGGAACGAAAAGAAAAGAAAAAAAAAAAGAAAAAAAAAAGAAAAAACGCCGAGAGGCGGCGGCAAATGCTTTCCGTCCGCAGCCTTGGCAAAAGAGACGTCAGGCTTCCGAACGCGATCGCACCGTACCACTCGGTAGCAAAGCCACGGGTGCAAGGTGCAGAGGTCGGGTCGCATTCCAACTTGTTCTGAATGGAAAAGAGTAGATCCTGCTGGTCGGTTTATCGCCAAGGCTGGGCATCTTTCAGCCCTCGGCTTCTGTCAGTAACTCTTGCTCTCTTCTCGTCTGTATATCAAAATGATTTACCTGTGATCAACTCTTGGGGTGGTTTGTTGTGGTCGTCTGCGTTCGAATGTCTCACATGACCCACTTCCCGTTCTTCGACATGCGGCTCGCCCAGAGGCTCGAGGTTTCCTGGAGTGTCGGTAGCGCAACTCGCTGAGTTCGGATGGAAATTCGCCTCTCTTTAGCTGGGCCTTCGGAGATGATCAAGAACCGGGCCAGACAAGGCAGCATTTGGGCATGCATCCTCAGTCCTCCGCTGCCGATTACGCCTGTCGCTATCATGGGGCTGATTCGTCTGATGAATGCCGTCATTTCTGTCGTCACCTTGGGCGAGGTTCAAGGGTTGGGCAAGGCGTGTGCTGACGTTCACTGAAGCAAGGCGAAATTGCGAGCGCTTATGGCTGAAAAGAGTCCTCGAAACTGATGATGCTGGCGAGAACAAGTGCGACAGCTATGCCTCCGCAGGTCCGCCGACAGAGCATTGGTGGCTACGCGGATGCCCCATTCCAACCCCTCTGTGCTGCTCAGTGCTCTCCCGTTTTGTTGCTTGAAGATGGTGCCAAGAGAAGAATCGAGAAAAACGGTCCTAGTAGCCGAAGACGACGAGATAGAAAGAGATAATCGTACAGTTGGGTCCCTTGTTTTGTGCTTTTCTTGCTGTAGTTGACGGGCTCTGCTGCATCGCCGCCTCGCTAACCGACGATTGATCTCCGATATCCGATTTCCGCGTGAACATCCAAATGGGTTGAGGAGTGATGAGGCGGGGTGCCAAGATCGCCTGCTGACCAGTTTCGTGTATTCCGCCGTGTTTTTTGTTGCATTAAAGGGAGACAGAGAGGGGGAGATTGCTGGGTCATCCGCCAGCAAGAATGACGACCGTTTGCGACAAGCCGTCCGCGAGCAACGAGGCAAGTGGAAGGACGACCACGTCGGGCTTCCAGTTGTGGCCGAAATCAAGCAAAACGAAATAAATGAAAACTCAGGTGGTGGTGAAGTGACGAGGAAGCCGCTGACGACGAAGTTTGTCGCAAGAAGTCGAATAACTCCAGAAGGCATCCTTTTGGATATCTGATTTGCCCCCTTTGCGCCCGCGGTACAAATATAAGAAAAGTGTTCCTACATTAAGTTAAATTGCCGATGTCTTGACTGTCACCAGCGCTGGAACTCAGACCTTAGCGGCGGTCAGATCCTGCAGATACCTTGACTGTCAGTCGTGTGCGCCCGAGGCATGAGCGGTGGTGCGGAGAGACGTACCGTAGGGATCGCGGGAATCGCCACGAGGGCCATCGTAGCCGCCGGCCGGGGGGGGATCACGAGAGCGCGGGCCATCGCGGTCACGATCGAAGCGCTCGCGCTCGCGGTCCACGGGCGGGCGCCTATCGTCACGGGGACCACTGAAGCGGTCGCGCTCGTCGCGGTAACGATCAGATCGGTATCCGTCATCACGGTCGCGACGACCGTAACCACGGTCCTCACGAGGAGGCGGACCACCGTTGCGGTCGTAGCCACGGTCATCGCGGTAGCTGCCGCCGCCGCCACGAGGCTCGCGGTCGTCGTAGCGGCGATCGTAACCGCGGTACCGGTAGGGGTCGTCGCGACCACCGTAGCCTCCGCCACCACGACGACGATCATCGAAACGGCCGCCGCGGCCGCCGCCACCACGCTCGCCCTCTGGGTGGACGAAAGAAGAAAAATGTCAGCCCACGATGTCCGACTTAACTCGACGGCAACCATCGCACTGTGGGGCGTCTCTTGGAGAAACTGGAAAGGGTGATCATGTAATCTTACCTCGCTTCGGCGGGCCGAAGTACTTGCCAGGGGTGGGTGTCCGCGGGCGGTTGCGGCGGGCCTTCTCAATGCTGAGCGTGCGGCCCTCGATCACCTCACCCTGCAGGCCCTCAATGGCGGCGTCGGCCTGCTCGGTGAGGACCATTTTGACGAAGCCGAAGCCACGCGACTCCTGAGTGTGGGGGTCGCGCATGATCTGGCACTTCTCGACCTCGCCATACTTCTCGAACATGCGCGTGACTTCGGCCTCAACGAGACGCGGGTGAATGCCAGTCACGAAAAGGTTGGAGCCCGGATTGTAGGCACCAGCAGACTCCTTGCGGTCGTCATCATCCTTGGGGATCGAGCTGTTGCGAGGCGAGGGTGAGGGTGATGTTAGCCGCGAGTCGCGAAGACAAGCCGTAGGCGAGATTGGCGGCAACAGAGCCCAACACACTCCGGAGAACATGAGGTGTCTGCGGCAAGGTAATGGTCATGGGTGCATGTGCTGAATGAGGTCAAGACTTGCCGGTCGCCATTGCTGGGAGAAGCCGAGCGGCGGCGTTCGACCACGTCGTCATTGCGAGGTGAAGCACTGCGGCGATCGTCGTAATTGCGAGGAGGTTCGTCTGTGCGTTGGAGGAGAGTCAGAATACAAGTCGTCAATCGGGGCGCACGTGCTGCTGCGTGAAGTGGTGTCGCAAGTGATTGACGAGCATGGCGATTGCTTTTGCCAAATCGTGCGACGCGTCAAGAAGCAAGTGAGGAAGGCGTGACGACGATGTGAGGATGACTGTGGTGGACGGCACCAACGGCTTATGCAGGATCGATTTCTTCTCGGTGCCAAACGCGTGAAGAGAAGAAAAAACAAAACGCCGAGATTGGAAAGCACGCACCCTCGAAACGGTCGCCATTCGCGGCTTCGTAGTCCATCGAAGTGGTGGCCATGATTGCGTGAGGCGCGTGCCGAGTCGTCTTTCTGTCTGGTTGTCTGTATTTCTTGAAGACGGGATCGCGGCTCGTCGTCGCGCGCTGTCTCTTGATCTGGCAGCGAGGCGAGGCTGCTGAGGCTTTCGTTTGTAGCAGATGGAGCAAACCGAACTCGAGGCAGAGCCGCAGGCGAAGACAAGAATGAGGAGCCTGCAAAGTGGAGACTGCTTAGCTAAGACGTCCAGGAGGGTCCGGCGGGCGGGCGAGCGACGGACTCCAGATTCAGTGCAAAAGTGGTCGGGGAGGGGAGCGTTTTCTCTTAAAATGTGGGTAATTATCAGATACAGTACACACCTTAAAAATCCGTATCGATGGAATCACGATGCTTGGGCTGGCGACGGGGAGAGATTTTGGGGCTCGGAAAAGCGTTGGGGAAACGGAGGCGGAATGGAGAAAAGGACAGAACAGCCCAGACGGTGCGCAAGATTCTTGTGCGCGCGGACGCCTTCTTTTTTTTTTCGGTGAGGCTGTTGTTTTGCCAAGGCTCAAAGAAAAAAAAAAANTTTTGCCAAGGCTCAAAAAAAAAAAAAAAAAAAAAAAAAAAAGGAACAATTATAGCACAGAAGCTGCCGCATGGGGACTAGTCTTACCTCGCTAATTTGCAGGCAACATCGGATGCGTTTGTTGTCTTCTGCTGCGGTCACGGAACGGGGCTCATCTCGCTCGGCGACGAAAACGGCAAGGCGCTCTGCATCGGGGCTGGTGGCCTGCTCGTGCACGTATCATCTACCAAGACGCTATCGGCTCTCGACAAATGACAAATGACAAATGACAGGCACGGCCCTGCAGGCATCAGCACGAACCCCTGTCCGTATCGAGCACGTCACTGGCCCAGAGGCTGTCCACCGCTGCAGGGCGCAACCGACACGCCAGCCCCCAGAGGCAGCAGCGTACCTAGCGCCGTTGGCCAGACAGAATCGTCGAAACGCCGTGCCGCCCACCACAGGAAAGATTTCGGAGAAACTCTTCGCCGTCACACAGAGACACGCCACACGGCAGCCAGGCGATGCCAACCAAGCCCAGGTGGCGAGGATGCATTTGTGCGACACCGCCAGCAGCAGCGACGGCGAAGGACAGCTCCCAGCGGTGTCCTGTCGTATTCCCTGGAAATGTCACATTTTTGGTCCCCCGCCATCCAGTGGGCTCTCTGATGTCCATGGGCTGGATCGAGTCTGCGATCGGAACCTGATTGGCCGGTATCATCAGCGGCAAGTCTCTGCTAATGCCCCTTGACAGTGCTCGAGACCCGAAATAAAACGTGCGCCTCGACCACCATACCAAATTTGCTTTGCCCCACGCTCCCAGCATAAAAAGACCTGCGAATCTCGTCAAACAAGAGATAACACACACAAAAGGAAATGTGAATTACTTGCGCGTAGTAAAGTTTCAACAACAAATTAAAACTGTGTATTGTGAAAGCCGCTCTTTTGGTGGGTGCAGCAGATGCAAAGGTGCACGTTTTATTTTGGGTCTCATAGTCCGATCACGGCCTTGAAACCCGCGCCCGGCCCGGTCCCGGATTGTGAAAAAGCCACGGGACTCCACAGTGTCCCGAGAAAACCCCGCGGCCCCGGTGGTTTGGGGTAGCGGGGTCTGGGTGGGATGAGATGAGAAAGGCTATCGAGGGCAAGAGGGAGAGCCTCGGCAGGGTGGTGGAGTCTGTCTCTGACGCAATTTCATGGATGGCTACTCGATGTCCAGGTAGTGCTGGTGCCGAGCCAACCCGACCCATATCCATCGGAACCCGGGGAGCTGGCCAGCGTTACCCAGGTAGTTCCGTAGGGACCGCGGGTACTGCCGAAGAACCATATCTATGTATCAGATCTAATAGATCTAGGTTTGCACAAACCAAGATCTCGCTCCAGATCATCACCACTCGCCCACCTCCCGTGCCCAACTGCCCAAGATGCCCTTCACAACGGCCTCTATGTACTCGCCGGCGTCCGAGGCCGTGCAAAAGGTTACCGGCCGGAGGAGCGTCGTGCACAGCACCAAGGGCATTGTGGCGTGCACACAGCCCCTGGCGGCAAAATGCGGCATAGACATCTTGAACGCTGGAGGCAACGCGGCTGTAAGTGATGGCGGCAAATGATCACCTTTGAAGAAGAAGAAGGAAAAAGAGGAGCACCTACTGACCGAGATGACGCCCATTGCAGGATGCCGCTGTTGCAGTTGGTAAGAACTACGACAACATGGTAGCTCTGCTATAGTACAGTACATACCGGCTGACAACAATAGCGGCCGGCATGAACATGACGGAGCCGTGCTCAACGGGCATCGGCGGCGACATGTTCTGCCTCTACTACGACGCCGCGTCCGGCAAGGTCTCGGCCCTCAACGGGTCCGGGCGTTCGGCGGCCAAGTGCACCCTCGAGGCCGTCCGCAAGTCGCTCGGCCTCCCCGAGGGCGGCAAGTCGGGCCAGATCCCGTCTTCCAGCCCCCACGCCGTCACCGTGCCGGGGGCTGCCGCCGGCTGGGCCGACACCGTGGAGCGTTTCGGGAGCGGGAAGCTGAGCCTCGCCCAGATTCTCGCTCCGGCCATCGAGCTGGGCGAGAAGGGCTTCCCCGTGTCTGAAATCACATCCCGTAACGTACGTGCCTTATATCTACACTTTTTTTTCATTGAGAAAAAAGGCAAAGGATCAGGATATAATAACCCGAAAATTTCCAGTGGCGGGATGCCGAGAAGCGACTCCGCCAAGCGTCTCCAAACTTCGCCGAGATGCTCAAGGCAGACCCCGGCGCCCCGGACGGATTTAGGGCTCCTAGGCCAGGCGAAATCGTCAAGCTGCCCAACCTGGCCCGCACCTTCCGCGTCCTGGCCGACGAGGGCAAGAAGGGCTTCTACACGGGCAGGATAGCCGAGGAGGTGGTCAAGGTGCTCCGGGACCAGGGCGGCCTCCTCGAGCTCGACGACCTCGAGCACCACCTGGACGTGGGCAGCGAGCCCGTCGAGCCCATCTCCATCAAGCTCACCGCCCAGGGCGCCGGCGACGGCGGCAAAGGGGAGCCCGGGCTCGAGGTGTGGGAGCACCCGCCCAACGGGCAGGGCATCGTGGCGCTGATGGCGCTCGGCATCATCCAGGAGCTGGAGCGCGCGGGGCGGATCCCGGCCTTCAAGCCCGCCGACCACAACTCGGCGGCGTACCTGCACGTCCTCATCGAGGCGCTGCGCATCGCCTTCGCCGACGCGTCGTGGTACGTCGCGGACCCCAACGTCACCAAGGTGCCGTCGGCGGGGCTCGTGTCGAGCGCGTACCTGGCCGAGCGCGCCAAGCTGTTCGACCCGGCCAGGGCGTCGACGGAGCAGCTGCACGGCGACCCGTCGGGCAAGCAGCAGCACGACTTCCCCTCGCCCGCGCTCAGGAGCAGCGACACCGTCTACTTTGCCGTGTCCGACTCGCACGGCAACGCCATCTCCTTCATCAACTCCAACTACGGCGGCTTCGGCACCCACATCATCCCGAAGGGCTGCGGCTTCACGCTGCAGAACAGGGGGTCCAACTTCAGCCTGGACCCGAACCACCCCAACGTGCTGGCGGGACGCAAGCGGCCCTACCACACCATCATCCCGGGCATGGTGACCAACGCGGCCGACGGCAGCCTGCACTCGGCCTTTGGCGTCATGGGCGGCTTCATGCAGCCGCAGGGACACGTGCAGACGCTGCTGGCGCAGGTCGTCGGCGGCATGAACCCGCAGCAGGCCCTGGACGCGCCGCGCTTCTGCATCGGCGCCGGCATGCCCGACGACGTGACGGGGAAGCTGGGCGACGACGTCGTCCACATCGAGGAAGGGATGCCGCAGGAGACCATCGACGGCCTGAAGAAGCTCGGCCACAACGTCGTGGTCGTTGCCGACGTCGGAAACTGCCAGTTTGGACGCGGCCAGATCGTCAGGTACACAGTCGACCCGGTCGACGGGACCGGCTTGTGGTCTGCCGGGAGCGACCTGCGCGGGGACGGTGCCGCGTACCCGGCGTGATGATCTGGTGGCGGACATGTACCGAGCTGAAAAAAATAGCTAACAAAAAAAAGGAGCAAAAGCGCTCATGCGTGGGAGAACATTAGTTATACCTGGCACGACCACTTCGTGTGCCGCGGGAGATGGTTCTGCCCCAAGTGACAAGCGCCCCTGCGAGCAGACCACCCATCGAAGGCTGACAATGACGTCGATGGGGAGGCGGTGCCCCCAGCAGGATGGGACCAAGGGGCAGCGAGGACTCGCATGAGTGATCTCATATTCAGTCGACGCCGCTGTTGTACAGAATTAGTCTACCTCGCCATCAAAAAGAGATTGTCATACATTCGTACCCCGCCACTCTGGCGTCTTTTTATATCTGTTTATCTTTTCCCCCTCTTCCTCTATTCCGAGCTCTTGGTCGGCTCCTCGGCCGGCGCAGCAGCCAGGACCTTCTTCTCCTCCAGCAGCTTAGCCAGCTCGCCGCTCTTGTGCATCGACACGAGGATGTCGCAGCCGCCAATGAACTCCTTCTCGACGTAGAGCTGCGGGATTGTCGGCCACTCGGAGTACTCCTTGATACCTGTTCCCATGAGTTAGCAAACCATCCTTCCTTCACTCCCCATCGTAGCAGCACGGTACGACGGAAGAAACACACACCTTCCCTCAGGCTCTGGTCCTCGAGCACGTTGAAGGCGGCAAACTTTGCCGGGTCGACGCCCTGCATGCTGAGCACCTGGATGCTGGCGCGCGAGAAGCCGCACTGCGGGGTCTCGGGCGTGCCCTTCATGAAGAGCACCACGGGCGCCGACGCCACCGCCCGGTCGATGGCCCGCCGCGTGTCGTCCGAGAGGAACCGTGTCTGCTGCAGCTTGTGGATGCGCCATGTCGTCGTCGCCGGTCGTGTCGTCGCGGTCCCGAACGCCGCGGCGCGTGCCCCGGCCTGGCGGAGAAGGTTCTGGAGCAGGGTGGGGTTTTGTGTTAGCGTCTTCTGCCTCAGGTTGGCGTGAGAAGTATGGGCGTGACCAATGGAATCCTTGGGTAACGCACTGTTGACAGGAATCGACCGGACATCATTTTTGGATTTGAATTTGGGTTCAGAGTGTCGTTGCGAGACTCGACTCTGGACGCCGCCTTCGAGCACCTCGCATTTAAAATTCACTTGTTGGTTGATGATGTAAGGGGTATTTGGTGGTGGATCCCTGCTGGATGAAAAGAAATATTATTTGCGGTTCAAAAGGCGCTAGTCCCAGCTAAGGTATAAATTTTCCCAGTGCAAACGGGCACCACCTCGCCTCCCATGGATGACTCTAGCGGCATGTCTGAACAATGTCAACGGCCCTGACCACGATGACCGGAACCCCCGCTATCCCGGGTTTGACCTGTTTCCTTCGCTGGCTATGAACTCATTTCCTTCCTGTATCTTGTTCTGTTTCCTTTTCTGTACCGTTTTCTGCCTCTCGTTTGTCCCAACGCACTTTCCTACGTATCCCTATTCAGTTACTTACGTGCAACTCCTGCCCTTGGTATTGTGACCGTTACGATACTAGTACATTGATCGAATAGCAAAACAGATGGTGGCAGCTCAACCTCGCTAGGAACTGGCTCGAGCGATTTCTTCGGCGGTGGTGTAAGTCGGTGGCGGCGTTTTGTTTTTGTCACTCCTGGCGCTTGAACGTTGGACGTTGGTACGAGCCATATGCGTCTTGCCGAGGCGGGTCAGGGATCGCGTTCGTTCGTTTTTTTGGCCCGCGCACCCCGTAACCGCCAGCGGCTGCTCGGCGGGACTCCTGCCAAAGTTCACGCATTTCTAGGTCCGTATTGTTCCGGAAACCCAGGATAGAGGCTTGAAAGTCTTCCGGCACGAGTGGGGCATCCGGAGAAAGGCAGGTGCAAGTCAGCCAAAACATGGTGGCTGCTTTTCAGATTCTTCTCACTCGATCTCGAGCCTGCACCGGTTGGATCCTCTGCACACCACCACCGGTCCGGACGCTTCACGGGTGCGCCGCCGTTCTTTTTGCTATCTTTTGCCCCTAGCATACATCAACAAAGCAGGAAGCATCTGTGTATCGCCGTCGCTACATCAGCCGTCTCCAGCTCGTTCATTAGCCTTACTCTGGCCTAAGACTTCCCGGGAAAGCACCCGCTTCTTTTGTTTTCGGAGCCCGCAAGTACCTAGGTGCTATCATATTCTACTCAGCCCACCATCACCCGTCATCACCCGTCAGAAACTCCTCAACGAATCGAAGTCCCCTCCTATAAATCCTACCCAATCACAATCTCAGATCATGTCAGGGCTCCAGCAGTATCTCTGTGGCTGTCCCACGGAGATACTGCTCGGGATATCCAAGTATCTCGAAGCAGTCGTCGATTTCAGCGCTCTCAGCCGTGTGAGTCGTCGTTTCCACTGGCTCTTCAGCGACGACTTCCTGAGGCTCGCCATCAAGGAACGGTCCACAAAAAAACGCCAGAGCAGGGATTTGACCCTGACAGATCTCTTTCTTCACGCTGTCCGTCACGACTCGGTCAATATCATCACCTACCTGACGCTTCGGTCTCGCGAGAAGCTCGACCTTAGGGGCGTGATTCCCAAGCCTGGCTTTCAGAGAAACAAGATCACCTTCATACACCATGCTGTGGTCGCAGACGCCCCCAGGGTTGCCGCCCAGCTGGCCAAGCACGGGGCCGACATGATCCAGGAGGGATCCCAGTTGTACCCGGATCTGACGCCGCTGTGCCTGACCCTCGCGCGGCCGAGCCTGGTCACCAGCCCCCGTGAGCTGGACGTTGCCCTTCGCGTCGCCTGCAGCTTCGGCCTGCCCCGAACTACCAGGATGCTTCTCATCAGGGGTGCCGAGACGGACCAGGTGAATCAGTACGGCGTCGCGCCCATCCACGTCGCCCTAGCTCAGCGGGTCCCTTGGTTCCGTGCTTCGGAAGGCTACGAGATGACCTTCAGCAGGTTCATAGGCCATTCGTCCTGGGAGAGCATGGTCGCCCAGACCATGGCCGCGCTGGTCGAGTTCGGAGCCGACCCGAACCGCAAGTCTGAGACGTCCAGGGCGCACCGCTGTGGCTATCGCTGCTGGAAGTCGCTCGACTGCGACCACAAGTGCCAGACGCCGATGCATCTGGCCGCAGCAAGCGGCAACGACGAGGCCATCCGCCGCCTTCTCAACGTCGGAGCCGACCCCACCGCGCCGAACGGGGAGGGCTACACGCCTCTGTACGCAGCCATCTCGCACGGCCATCTCGACACGGCCAGGCTCATACTGTCGCTCTACCCCGACAACACTGACTGTGACGACTGCAAGAATCCCATAGTCCACGAGCCCAGCCAGACCACTGCGCTCCACGTCGCTTGCCGGTTCGCATTTGTCGACCTGGTCGACACGCTGCTGGCAAGGGGCCCAAACCCAAACGTGGTAAATCTCCGCGGCAACACGGCCATCCACGAGGTGCTGGGCCAGACTCACCCAGAAACGCGAGAGGACGTGGTCGCGGTGCTGGTCGCGCTTGCGCACGCGGGGGCGGATGCGGCAACCCCAGCGGCCGGCGAGTGCCCCTGGAAAATGGCCAAGTGCCATGTGTTCCCTGAAGTGCGAGATATGTTCGCGAGCCTCCGGAGAACAATCATCGAGCAGCTCACAGTGATCGATGAGGTGTATCGGACCGAGGGCAGGGACATCCGCAAGATCAAGCCCAAGCCCAACCAGCCCCGTCCGTCTAGCCCGGAGTGGGTGTACGAGTTTTACGCGCAGGAGGCGCCTGAGGATCTCGACGCCGAGAAGCACTTCCCCGCGCTGAGCGACAGCCGTCCATCGAAGCCAAAGATCGGCGTGTTGATAGACGTCTCGACCGACGAGCCTGCGGTGGTCCCCAACGGCGTGCCGACGGACGCAGCCATCTCCGGCCCCAGGGACAGCTCGCCGAGTACACCGTGGGCGGATATGAAAAAGAAGGAGGGCGACTGGGTCGCCCTGGAACCGCAACGGAAACAACAGTCGGGTCAGAATACGCGCAGGGCGGCCCCCACCAACAGGCCGCGGTTGGGTGTCAACTGGTCTGGCCCTCTGGCCCCCAAAAGCGTCCGCAACGCCGCAACGCCGCCAGCGACCACCAAACGGGCTGGTGCCGCACTGAAGCAGAGCCGTAGCCCGACTCCGACCCGGCCTATGCCTGGGTCTGCTAGCAAGCCTTCGGGAGCTTCCAAGGTGGCCGGAGTGCCGATGGGTCAAACGAACAGGCCCAAGCCCGTCCACGTGAACAACACGGGACCTGGCCGAGCCGCCTTGGCCAAACCTCGGGGCTGCGACATCCCAGGCACTGGAGGCGGAGCCGAAGACAACGCCTGGGTCGGCGGGAGACCCGTGCAGATGGCCAAACCGACCGACAATCCCCAGCCGGAGGCGCAGCCCAAGAAGGGCGGACGGGGAAAGAAGCAGTGGAACAGAATGCAGCTGTGAATCGTCCAGGCGATGAGGGAGAGATGAAGTGAGATGGTAGCGCTTGATCCTGGTGAGGCTCGAGGGGGCAGCATACGGTATAAGAAGTGCTTGGAATGCTCGGCCACGAAGCAAACGCGCCGGCTAGCGTCCGAGGTTGAGAGATCAAGGAGAAAAATGACGAAAAGAGAGGGGAAAAAAGCACTAAATAAAACACAAGCAGGAAAAGATACAGAATCAAAGCAAACGGCAACGATGACTTGTTCGCGCATCTCGATCCTGCGACTGGATGTACCTGCCACATTGGGCCGAGGGCAATCGGATCTGCCGTTACGTCACCCCACCCCTCACCTCACAGAGCGCGGGCACATGGAACCTTAATCGGACGACGATAGGGAGGGAGAGGACGCTGCAAGAGCTGCGATGACGGGCTTTTTCGCCGGTCGCGGATCTGCCTGGAGTCGTCAGCCGTTTGTCGATTGCGACTTTGTTTGTCTGCCGGCTAGGCCACATGATGTTTTTGAGTTTCCTAGCCAGCTCGTCCACTCCGTCCTCGGCCACGATCCCCGCTCCGTCAGACCACTCCTCAGATAGGTACTTAGGTTAGGTACTTAGGCGACGTCGTGACTTATAATAACTGGGCCAATTCCTCACTTGTTCGGGTGGACTTTTATCAAAGCCCGACAGACACCTTCAGTCGAGACGATCCAGCCGAACACCACAAGAAAGAATCCAGGAAGCAAAACAAACATCCAAAATCGCAGGAACAAGCAGCAAAAAATGCTCCAGACGATAACCCCGCACCACGACGCGCACCACACGCGCACCATGTCCACCTCGATCCAGGCGCTGACGGCCTCCATGGCCGACGGCAAGCGACACCTGCTGCTGGCGGCCTCGGGCTCCGTGGCCACCATCAAGCTGCCCGAGATCATTCGCGCCCTGGCCAACGCCCACGGGCCCGACAGGCTCTCGATCCGCGTGGTGCTGACGCGCTCCGCCGGCCACTTCCTTGCCGGCCAGACGGCCGAGCAGCCGACCCTGTCGGCCGTCGCCGCCATGCGCTGCGTCGACGCCGTCTACGGCGACGCCGACGAGTGGGGGCCGCGGCCGTGGCGGCGAGGCGGGGACATTTTGCACATTGAGCTGCGGAGGTGTAAGTTTTTTTTTTTTTTTTTTTTTTGTCTCGACTTTAGAAATCGACCATCGAAAGTTACATGGCTGACGGACAAAAACAAAGGGGCCGACATCATGGTGATCGCCCCCCTGAGCGCAAACACGCTCGCGAAAATCGCAAACGGCCTGTGCGACAACCTGCTCACCAGCGTCGTGCGCGCCTGGGACACGGACGCCGCCGTCGACGGCGGCGGCGGCCCCAAGCGCATCGTCGTCTGCCCCGCCATGAACACGGCCATGTGGCGCCACCCCATCACCGCCCGCCAAATCCGCACCCTCGAGCGCGAGTGGGGCGTCGCGCCGCCTGCTGCTGCGGCTCCTGAGAGCGACAATGCTGCTGCTGCTGCTGCTGCTGCTGCTGCTGGGGAGGAGATGGGAGAGGACGGAAACGCCAACGGTACCACGGCGGCGGTGGCGGTTCCACAATCGACTGGTGCTGGCTGGTTCGAGGTCATGCATCCCCAGGAAAAGATGCTGGCTTGTGGCGACGTGGGCGTCGGCGGCATGGCGGACTGGAGGGAGATCGTCAAGGTGATAGAGGATAGGATGGGACTTGGGGCGTAAAGATGAATGAGCATGATGGACTGGACTGACTGTCGAACAACGGCAGGCAAGAAGAAGGAAAAAGGAAAAAAAAAAAAAAAAAAAAAAGGAAACAGGGCCGGCTCCTTTGTACCCCATCGCTTGAGGATGGGCAATATCTAATACCAGACTGCAACATCCATAGCACGATCTCGTTACAGTTTAATATCACGCATGGCTTCTTGATCACGCGTTATTTTTTGTGATAGGGATTGGTTGATTCGTGTCTATAGCAGAGCGCACAGCCGCGCGGGCCGTCTTCGGTCGTCTCACAAAAAAACATACACAGGGCACTTCCTCGACGCGTCTATCCGGGTGCATCGCCATGATTTCTTGGCAGGGTCACGCAGGTACCGCCGGCAGCTCAAGGCACGCCCGGTATTCCCTCCTCCACGCTTCATTACCCACTTTGCGCCGGGCCATCATCGCGGCTCGTCATAGTACGCGCCAGCAGCAGCAAGCAACACATACCGAGCAATGTCTAGCTAGAAGTAAAACCCCAGGCGCGGCCGGGAACAAATAAAGTCCAAATGGAATAGGAAATAAAAAAAAAAAAAAAAGNTTTTTTGTTTTTTTTTTTTAAAAAAAAAAAATAGAATAAGAAAAATAAAAAATAAAAATAAAAGAAGAAGAAAAAAAAAAAAAAAAAAAAGAAAAAAAAAAAAAAAAAAAAAAAAAAAAAAAAAAGAAAGGGCCCGGTAGCTCCTCGCTGCCCGTCTCCCGAGTTTGCATCTGATGATTATCATAGTGCTTCCGAACCCCTGTACGCTGTCTTCAGGCCACAGGATTGGCAGATGAGACAACAAACATGCGACGCAGAAGATGGGAGCAGAAAGGTGAGATAAAGGAAGAGAACAAAAAAAAAAGAATAAACGTATTTCAAGGGGCCATATGCACCCACATAGGTTTCTATCGTATGGGCCAAGGTAAGAAAAAAGTTTCATCTCGCTAGCACACTCCAGGGCTTCGCGAGGGACAACGCGAAAACAAATACGCGGTTTGCATCGTCAGCCGTGCCGGAATGTGCACTTGCCGCCCTTGGCACACTTGCCGCTCGACCAGAACATGCAAGGCTTGGTCCCGATGAGGTCGCGGTTGATGGGGTTGGACCGCTTCTCGCGCCGGAACCGGTCCTTTTCGCGGTGGTGGCCGTCGCGTCTATCTCGCTCGTCGCGGTCGCCACGTCCGCCGCCGCTGTTGCCGCCGTGGTCGTTGTTGCCGTTCGACCTGGGCCCACCGTGGTTGCCGTTGCCGCTGCCCACGTCCGCCTTGTTGGGAGCCCCTGCACCGGCACTCGGCTGCTGTGCGGCCCACTGTGCAAGTTGCTGCTGGAGGAAGGCTTGCTGCGCCGGGTCCATCTGGCCAGTGGCGAGGAGCGCCTGGACCTGGGGATCCAGCAGCGGGTTCGCGACCGTCGCCGCCGGGGCCTGGACTTGAGGCTGTGGAGGCGCCTGCGCAGCGCCGCCCAGGGCCGCGAGCAGAGCCTGGAGCTGCGAGTTCGCATCGCCCGCCGGCTGCCCACCGGCCGGCACAGCAGGGGCAGGGACGATAGGCGGAGGTGCCTGTTGCTGCTGCTGGTAGTACTGCGCATACTGTGCGTACTGCTGCTGCTGCTGCTGTTGCGCCGCCATCATGGCCTGCATCTGGGCCGGGTCCTGACCGAACGCTTGGGCATAGTACTTGGCCCACGCGGCCGCCTGCTCCTCTGCACTAGGCTGCCCGGCGCTGTTTGCCTGCTGTGTCTGTGCGGCCTGCCGCGCCTCGGCTTCCTTGCGCAACCTTTCCTGTTCCGCAGCCTGCGCCCGACGCTCCTTGTCTCGGTTGAAGCCCTGCCACCATTCTCTGATCCTATCCGAGTCGCTGATGTAGCTCGGTGGTTCGGTCGGTGGGAACGGCAGCCCCTTGTGCTTCCAGACGAGCTCCTCGGCCGCATCCACCGCCTTCTGAATCGCCGCATCCGGGTAGTTGAAGCGCCGCTGCGTCTTGGGGCGTTCGGGGTCGTACGGATCTGGAGCGGTCCATTTCAAGACCTTCTCGGAGCTCAGCAGGGCGAGCACATGGTCGCTGTTGGGCAACGATGGCTGCACGTGCTGTGGAAGCTGAGCCTGGGGGGCGGGTTGCTGAGCGGCAATGGCTTTGGCATTGCGTTGATGTATCCGAACGATGGCGTTGTTGGTCGCTTGCTTGACACCAAAGTGTTCAGTATCGCGCCAGCGTGTATGTATCTCGTCCAGGTTGGTCGTGTTTGGAGGCAGGGCAACAGGGTCCGGCGCCTTCAAAGGCTCCTTGGAAAGCCCGACTGGGGACTTGGGCGTGGGCGGGATGTCGGCGGGATCAATGTAGAAGGCCATAACCTCGACTTGCTGCCGCGCTGCCATGACGTCCTTCTCAGCCGTACTGATCGGCTTGAGACCGCCACGACTGGTGTAGTTTGCCTCGCGCTTCTCCTTGGGCAGCGCGGCGAAGCTGAGCGGACTGGGCTCGCTCCACGGGCGCTCGGCCGGCTCCTCGTCTTCCTCCTCGTCCTTGTCCAGGTCCAGCCCCTTCTGTCCCTGCTTCAGCATCATTCCTTCCGATCGGTCGTCGGCAGTGTGTCGCGTCACCGTGTTCGTCTTGACATCATCATCCGACTCCTCGGCGTGCTTGTGGAAGATGCGGACCTCGGTGAGGGCCTCGCCTTCTTTCCACACGACGCGGAGCTTGCGTCGCTTCTCCTTCCGCAGCCGCTTTTCCGTCTCCTCGGGCGTCTCCACCACCTCCATGTCAATGTCCATTTTGGCGGCAGGCTGCGAGGCCTTTTTGGGCTGAGCTATCTCGTTAAGGAGGGATCCCAACCTGGAGCCGCCAAAGGGGGACTCCGTCTTTTGCCCGGTCGCCTTCTTTGCCCTGGTGAGTTCGTACTTGATCGGCTCGATCTTGGGCCCAGTCGCCGTCTTGGAACCATCCGCTTTTCCTGGCAGCGGCAGTTTGGCCGCGTCCGATTTAACAGGATCGGGCCTGGCTGTAGGCTTGGAGAGAGGCCGTGACTTGCCAGGTAGTAAGCCCGACATGCCAATTGGCTTGCCCGCAGCCCCTGCTGCCGAGGCTTTTGCGCCAGGGGCATCGGGAGCAGAAGGGTTTGGTGCAAACTTCTTCGCCGCCGGGGCATCCGAGTCATCCTCCCGCGGCCTTTTGGAGGGGGACGAGTCTGACGGCACCCTGGTGGGCTTGACGGGCTTGCCGTTAACACCGGAGGAAGATGGCACCTTTTTCATCTCGGCAGACCCCTTGGGTACTGAGAGTGAACCGCCGCCTACCGCTTTTCCGGCTGCAGCGTCGCCGGACTCTTTGCCGCGACTGATGATTTTGTCGATCTTCTTCATCAGTTTCCTGACCTCGTCGTCACCCTTGACCAGGAACCTCTTTTGGATCTTGTCGAACTTGAGTTTCGTTATCAGGATCTCCTCAGGGAGCGAGATGAAGAGCGTAAGCAATCGCAGGATGGCCTTGGGGAAGTCTCCGCTGAAATCACTGGCATTGTAGCAGTCCCTGAGCGAGGACACCAGATGGCCAATAAGGGGGCGGTTGCCGCCCAGGTTTTCCAGAATTGCAATATCGCCCCTGTCGTATGCAGCGTCGATCGCGCGGTGCATGAACTTCTGTTCGCGAGCAAGAGCGTCCTTGAACTTTTCCTTGTCGGTAGAGCCCTCCGAGGCTGAGTCGATTTGTACTTTGAGCGCCTTGATCTTGTCGGCGAAGCCTTTGATCAGATCGCCAAAGTCTTTGACGGCTTGCTTGATGACGGCCACACTGCGCTGGCTTGCGCTGATGTATACAGTGCCAATGGCGTCCCAGGCTGCCGCTTCCGCTGGGTCAGTTGGGCGAACCTCGCTCCTGGCCGGCTCATCATCTCCATCCAGGATCAGCCTTTCAAGGCCATCTTTGAGTGCGGTCGAGAGCTTCAACCCGTAGTCCTTCTGGATGAGCATATCCAGAGAATTAAGCTTCCCTTCAATGTTGCTCTCGTCTGCCTGGCTCTCGTTGGCCCTTACGAACTGGCTAATCAGCTCGGCTGGCAGCAACGTCTCACGCTTCATGACCTGAAGCCCCAGGCCCCTCTCGGGGTCACATAAGACGAGAGACTCTGGCGGTGGCGACGTTGGCAGCGCAATCGATGGTCCAACAACCACGTTAGGCATTCCAATCCAGCTGACCCTAGGGGCGTTCATCTGAGCGACGATGGGGTCTCGATCCGGTAGCTGAGTACCCTTGGCTGACGCCGACCCTTTGGTCGAAGTTTGTTTTTGTATCGTCGCGGACGCCTGGGCAGATGATGGAAACGTTGACATGTATTGGGCTGGAGGTCCCTGGCCAGGCTGAGCACCCACGGGTCGGGCCAATGCGGATTGCACGGCTGCAGCCTTTGCGGAGGCTGGTCTAGAGGACGGTTGGGCTGGACCCAGCGCCGGAGATGTTGTCTGCTGCGGAGCATTTGCGCGCTGCCCTGCCCGGGCAGGGGCAACTCTGGCCAACGCAGAGCTGGGCTGTTGTTGTTCTGGCATCGCAGAAAACGCCTGCACCTGAGAAGCAGGAGCCGGGTGAGCTGCCGAAGGAGCCGCCGCACCCCATGCTTGGGCGGGGGAGTGCATTGACTGGGCATGCTGATTGGGCCCGGCGGGCGGCTCAAAGGTTGCAGACACGAAGTTGTTGGCGGACTGTGTCGGAGTGGTCGAAGGTGGCCTCTGGAACGGCGAGTTGACTGCGCCCGGGGAAGGATCTACGCTCACCGGCCGAGGACTGTGAGTATGGCCAATCGGACCCGGTGCAAATTGTGTCGCTGTAGCCTGCACACGTGCTTGGCCGGAGTTGGGTTGCTGAGCCGGATATCCGAAGGGTGGTGTGGCCCCTTGACCCTGTAAGCCTGGCTGCTGTTGCTGCTGCTGCTGTTGCTGATGTTGCTGCGGCTGCGGCTGGAATTGTTGGTGCTGTGGTTGCTGTAATTGTGGTTGACGAGGCTGTGATTGTTGGTGTAGCAGTTGTTGTTGCATCTGCGGCTGCTGCTGATGCTGTAGTTGTTGGTGTACCGGCTGCTGCTGCTGGTGACGGTTCTGCTGATGAACCTGCTGCTGGGCCTGCATCTGCTGAAGTTGCTGTTGCAGTGACTGCTGTGAATGCCCCTGAGGCTGTACCCGCAGCTGGGGCTGCGACTGCGTCTGCGTTGGAGTGTGTGCGCGGAACTCCTGAGCAGGAGCGTAGAACTGGTTCTCCTGATTCCTGTGCACCTGATAGTTACCTTGGGCCTGCGGGTGCTGAGGATGTTGGACAAACTGCTGAGCCTGGCTGTTGATGTGCTGGCCCGGATCGTTCAGCTCCTGGCTTTGGCCAGGTTGACGCTGGACGTAAACGTCGCCATGGTAAGGTTCCTGGAACTGCTGCGTCTGTGCCGACGGGTTGGAATATTGATCGTCCGGGTGACTGTTGGCAGCAAACGAGTTTGCAAAGCCGCTGTATCCCACAGTCGGCGCCGTGTCTAGTGGCCTGGTCTGGTATCCATATGGCGGATTGTCATGGGAAAAGAACTGGCCATCCGGGAACGAGGTGGTGTCCTCGTACTGCAGCCCCTGATGGAGCCCATTCGACAGTGCATTGGCATCAAAGTAGAAGTCTTGCCCAGCCGTCTCCCCGAAAGGCTGTTGATGGTGCGCATGGGCAGCGCCCGCATCAGCGCCTCCATCGAAGTGATGATACTGGTTGCCCTGGCCCTGCGACATCTCGCCAGCTCGCTACGCGCGAGTGGCAGTCACTCAAGGGGACTGTGTGGGTGTGGTTGGTGCTGCCAGTGCTGCTCGCCAGCAACTGTATTAGTACATGGCCAGCGCAAATAGCAAATAACCAGGGTGTCTGCACGTCCAAAAGGTTCGCCACCAAACAAGTGGGGACTTGGCGTCGGCGCGAGGCGTGTGCATACAACCACGAAAAATATGTGCATGTACTTACTCGCCAGCTCAACAACCACAGCGACTTGCGTGAGTGAATTGAAACCCGACTAGCTCGACTGCAGGCAGGAAGCCGGAATCCCAGGTTTGAAAGAGATATCTCAATGAAATGCACACACACACACACAATATGAAAGGACTTCAAGAGAGAAAAAGAATGAGGCGAAGTGTCTCCAAGGGGTGGGGCGTGTCTATATCAAAGATGTGGAGAATCGAGAATTGAGGTTGGATGTGTGTGTGGCCGGAGCGCGAAGTAGCTCCGCTAATTGAGGAAACACGAGTCGGAGTGGTGGCGTGTAGTCCAGAAGCGGGGGCTGAGTGGGGTCCTGTGTGCACCAAAGCCAATCAGTCACCAAAACGGACAAAGAAACAGCTAATGTGCGTTCCGAATGCGTGCGAGGAGAAGGAAATCAGCGAGCGAGCGACGGTCGATGGAAGGAAAAGGGAGGGGATGTCCAGGGCCAGGCCAGGATGGATTCGACAGAAAAATCGGGAAGAGAGATTGGCGCAAGCAGTGCGGGTGTGTTCCAGTTGGTTGCGAAGAGTCTTTGGAGCACAGCAATGGGTTTGGCGATTTCTTGGGCTGCCTGATGAGGTGTGTGTGTCGTGGTAAGGTGCCTTGCTGATGGCCGCTTGTGCCCCTGGGGGTGTCTGGTGTTTGCCGGCTTTGAATGGAGGTTCCGCCACTAGATCCAGTACCCCCAAGAGCCCTCCCACAGCCAGTGTCGGCGACGACGAGCAATTCCTCGCCAGTTCCCGTTGAAAGATGGAAACATGGCGCGATCTCCCCGGTGCAAGTTGAGCTCGGGTTCCCCGCGTCATACTATGTTTTGGCCCATAATGTGCAGATTTGCGCTGTCGGGCACGCTGGGAGTTTGTTGTCGTGGGCCTGGAGGCCCTGTGGCTGCAGGTTGACTGGCTGTGATTCAGGGAGGTGGGCGCCGGAACTGATTGAATGAAGCCAAGCAGAAAGAAGAAAAGAAAGAGTCCATGAGAGTCGAATGTACCGGCAGGTATCAGATTTCCTGCTGGCGCTGGCCTCCTCAGCGCTGGCGAGCAACTGATCCATCTTTAAATGCCCAATTGACCGGCCATGCGTGCATGTCCTCTCTTCTCTGCGCAGCTCTTTAGTCGCATTCTCAAACGGTCGAGTGGCACCTCCCTCCCTCCCGTCACAGGAGGGAATTTCTTGAGGGCTCCCTTTTCCCGCATTTTCCAATTGCGCGCGCAGGCGACACTCCCTGCTGCCTCAACCACCCAACTCCTTTAGCTCGCGCATTTGACCGCGGACGAGCCTCAGGGCAATCGGGCGGCACTGATGCAATGTTGCAATTTGGGCGATGATACGACGCGTGCCGCTCCTGGTGCGTTTGTGTGGCATGTTGTTGCTGTTGTTTGGGGAAATGGAAAACGCTTGGTGGGCGGGTGATGGGCTGTGAAGATGTGCTATGCAGTGCTGTGCGGTGCGGTGCGTAGAGCGTGCTAAGGAAACGGGGGTGGTGTTGGAGCATACCCTGCAACCAGATGGTTGTCGCGATCAACGTAACCTGCTTTCTTCCTACTACCCGCCTGCACCTCCCGGTGGGCTCCCCTCTAGCGACGGGAAAGACGCATCAAGTTACGACATGGTTTTTGATGAACCAGGCAGTTAATCTGGCAAAGTAGATGGAGGCGTGCGACGCCTCGACTGTCTATTTGAGATCAGCCAGCCGAAACGATGCGAGACGGATGATCGAGCCTGCTGCGACGGGTGCCTAGGCGTCGCCTCGTAGTCAAATGTCTCAATAAGCTCCAGAGCGGTCTCTGGAGATGAAGACGGCAGTGTCGACAGAGATGGCGGGTGGTGTTTTTGCGCACGACACGAAGGGGGCGTCGCGGGTGTTTGGGAGAGCAGAAGGAGTGGCGTTGGTTGCGGGCGTGGTTGAAAGAAATGGAAAACTTGGTCATGGCTTCGCAATAATCAGCCGCCAGCTGTCCCAGGGTCCCAGCGTGACATGCTCCGCGTCTGAGTGGCCCGCCGTAGCCCACTGCCCCACCCACTCTCACTGGCGCGCGGTGGCGGCAGGGCCTGGCGCGACCTGCCCAGGGCCCCAGGCACGCAGCCCCCAACGACCAGCGACCGCGCGCCTGCGGTCACTTCGTCCGGATATTATGACTGCCCGGCCGCCGAAGTCTGCGCTGCCTGATTGGCTGTACCTACCCCTGAAAATAGTGCAGAATTCCTCAGAGCCCCGTCCAGAACAGGACTAGCAGAACTGCCCGCTTTAGTTTCTGCTGGCAATTGCGCAGGTGGAACCGACGTCAACGTGTCAAGCAAGCTCCAGCGCCAGAAGGCATCGACATGCGAACGAGAAAAGAGCAACTCCAGCCAGACAGAACACCAATCGCAAGCTACACATATTCACCTTGTTGAAAGACTACCTACCCGAGAACCGACCAGTCCACGCACAACGGGGCATACATGGCGTGACTGCTCTCCTGTCCGCACAATCCGCAGGCTCGACTTTCCCCGCAAAGAGCAAGCTCCAGAGCCGTCTCCCAACTCCCCGAGACGACCGACAGCCATGGCAGCGCGCACACATTCCCTACGGGACCGCCAAATAGGTCAGTATTCCTCGCCTTCTCTAACATAGGCAGTCGATGCTGAACGGCCGCTTCAGCGTCCTTGAAGAAAATCCTCAACCTCAACAATGCGCTCGAGCAAGGAGAGGGCGAGGAGCCCCTCGCCAACGGCGCTCTTGGCCCCTCGTCGCCCATCCTGAACGCCGAGGGGGAGCCGATCTGGAAGGTCCTGGTCTTCGACGATCTCGGCCGCGACGTAATCAGCAGCGTGCTGCGCGTCAGCGACCTGCGGTCCCTGGGCGTTACCATGCACATGTGCGCAGGCCCTCACCTCCAACCTCCGGCATCAGGCGCACGTTGGTTAGCTTGAGGTTCCAACTAATGTGACGGCCATGGCCCCTTCCGCAGGCACATCGCAGCGTCAAGGCATCCGATATCCGACGTTCCCGTGATCTACCTCGTCGAGCCGACCCAGAAAAACCTCCAAGGCATCACGACCGATCTCCAGAAGGGCCTCTACTCACCCGCATACATCAACTTCCTCTCATCAATACCCCGTCCTCTTCTGGAAGACTTTGCCACACAAACCGCTGCCGCCGAGACCTCAGAACACATTGCGCAGCTGTTCGATCAGTACCTGAACTTCATCGTCGCCGAGCCCGACCTCTTCAGCCTAGGGATGCAGAAAGAACACACATATTGGGCCCTGAACAGTGCCAAAACTCAAGATGAAGAGCTAGACCACGTGGTGGACCGAATTGTGAGCGGTCTCTTCAGTGTCGTGGTAACCATGGGTACGTCTGCCTCTGTAGGATAGGCATGCTTCGGCGCGGCCACCCTGCCTCGTTTGCCCCGGCTAATGGTAGAATAGGGGTTATTCCAATTATTCGATGCCCGAAGGGCCAGGCTGCCGAGATGATCTCAGCCAAGCTGGATCGTAAGCTCCGCGACCACATACTAAACTCCAAGGACAACCTATTCTCAGCCACCAACAACCGTGCAGCATCAGCTTCAGCGAACCCCGCACCCAGGCCTGTTCTCATAATCCTGGACCGCAACGTGGATCTTATTCCGATGCTATCACACTCGTGGACCTACCAGTCACTAGTGCACGATGTGCTGAACATGAAGCTGAACAGAATTACAATCGAGACTCCGGTGGACGAGAGCAATCCAGCCAAGGGTGTGACCCGCAAAGCATACGACCTGAGCGCAAGCGACTTCTTCTGGGAGCGGAACGCCGGGGTTCCCTTTCCGCAGGTCGCCGAGGACATCGATGCCGAGTTGACCAAGTACAAGGAAGATGCGGCCGCCATCACCAAAAAGACGGGAGTGACGGACCTCGAAGACCTGCAGAACGACACCAGCGCGAGCGCCCAGCATCTCAAGGCTGCAATCACGCTTCTACCCGAGCTGAGGGAGCGCAAGGCCACCCTAGACATGCACATGAACATTCTCGCCGCACTTTTGACCGGCATCAAGAACAGGCAACTAGACAACTTCTTTCAGCTGGAGGAGAACGTGGCCAAGCAGACCAAAGCCCAGCTGCTCGAGATGATCAAGGATGGGGACAAGGGAAACGATCCCTTGGACAAGCTCCGCCTGTTTATCATCTGGTTCCTCAGCACAGAACAAGACCTCAACAGGCAAGAGTGGCAGCAGTTTGAAGAGGCACTGGCCGCTGCGGGCGTGGACGGAACGTGTCTGCCATATATTCGCCAGTGAGCTAGCCGCCACCCACCACCCCTTCCTTTCCCGGCAGTGCGGTTTGCTAACGCGACGTGCACCAACCAGGGTCCGAGCAACGACAAAAATGACACAGCTCACCACGATCAACTCGTCTGGGACACAGCCCCAGCAAGGGTCGGATCTCTTTGGGCGCTTTTCGAACATCAGCTCGCGGCTGACAGACAGGCTCAAGGAGTCGGGCGTGCCCACCACGGCGCTGAGCGCCAACTTGGACTCGCTCATCGGCGGCATCAAGAACTTCCTGCCTGCAAACCGCGACCTCACGATAACCAAGATTGTCGAGTCCATCATGGACCCCTCGGCCGCTTCGTCCTCGGCCATCGCCAAGACCGAGCACTACCTCTACTTCGACCCGCGCTCCGCCAGCGCCAGGGGCACCATGCCCCCGCCCTCAGCCATGCGCTCGGGAGCGGGTGGCTCCGGCTCGTCGACAGGCGGCGCGGGTGGACCTCCTGGCGGACTGCCCGGCTCCGGAGCGGCCGCGGCCAGCTTTGGTCAGCGGCGGCAGGGCTTCACCGAGGCAGTCGTCTTCACCGTCGGGGGAGGCAGCATGGACGAGTACGGGAACCTGTTGGAGTGGGTGGCACGCACGAGCGGCGGCGGCGACCGCGTCAAACGCAGGGTCGTATACGGCAGCACCGAGATGCTGAACGCCGGGGAGTTCATCGCCCAGGAGCTTGAGAGGCTGGGCAAGGAGGTAGCATCTTGACCGATCTCATAGTGAATAAGGCGCACTACAAGGAGAAGAAGCAATAGGGCACTAGCCAGTATTTCATACAGCGTAATGCCGTCCAACTCCCCAGTCCCCACGGCATATTTAATTTTTCGCCAGTACCAGCCATGCCCAGTCTGCCGAATCCCTCAACCCTTTCATTCATGAAGTCGGGATTCAACGTAAACAAAGTTGGGACTAAGGCGATTCCGACTCAAGGCGAGGTAGGAGCATTCACCCGGAGAGCTGCGTCTAGTAAAATTCGATCTTGATAAGTACGATGTACCTAGGTAAGGATATCCAATTCTCACCATGCATTCAACTATAATCCGATCGCTCCGTGAACCGCAACACTTGACGCGCCACGACACCAAACAAAAATATGATCTCTCGTAAGGTTCGTTTTTTCCCGCTTCTTTATCCTCTTTTGATATCTCGACCTTTTCAGCTTCAATTGTGACCCAATTTGGTTGACAGTCCAGTGGGGCGACGGATGTCACTAAGCCTTTTTGGAATAGAAGCTTCTTGAACCTTCCCCAGTTTGGTAACTGTGACGCCGTTGGGAAGCAGAGTTGCCCCGCGCATAAAAAAAAGGGTTGCCCGCAGTCACAGGGAACGCGCCCAGAATATCTCGAAGGCGTCGCATCAGGCTCCCAAACTTCGACCAGAATCTCTTACGGACCTCAGACGAATTGTCGCACATTACCAAAGAACAGTTATTTTGTCCCGAAAGCCAGCACAATGGACAAGAATCTCAACACGCTCCTGAAATGGAGCATCGAAAACTCAACCAACACCAACGGCACTGATGGCGCCGCCGCCGCACCACCACAGCAGCAGCAGCCGGTGGACCCCGAGCTCCTCAAGGCGCTCTTCGGCGGGCCGTCCGAGGCCGAGCTGATGAAGGCGGCGATGGAGGTGATCACGAGCACGGACCCGGACGTCACACTCGACTCCAAGCTGGTGGCGTTTGACAACTTTGAGCAGCTGATCGAGTCGCTCGACAACGCCAACAACCTGTCCAACCTCTCGCTCTGGACCCCACTGCTGGGCATGCTCGAGTCGGACCACGCCGACCTGCGCCGCATGGCCGCCTGGTGCGTCGGCACCGCAGTCCAGAACAACGAGCCCAGCCAGGAGCGCCTGCTCGCCCTCGGCGGCCTGCCCCGCCTGCTGGCCATGGCGAAAGCGGAGGGCGAGGACGCAAACGTGCGCAGGAAGGCCGTCTTTGCGCTCAGCTCCGCCTGCAGGAACTACCAGCCCGCCATGGACGTGCTGGTCGCCGAGGTGGCGAACGGGGACGGCGCGGGCAAGAAGGACAGGGTCGACGCAGCCAACATGGACGCCGTGGACGCCGTCATGGAGGGCTTGAGGGCGGGCATTCCAAAGCCCGGCGCCACAGCCTAGACATGCCAACCAAGGGGGAAAAGAACGGGTAGAACGAGAAAATACATTGTGGGCAAGGGTGGCGGGCTTTGTGAGGGTAATATGGCAGCATATAATCGGCGTTTGGGATTCTGGGGTAGGGGCTATAAATCCGGAGTTATTTTGGGAGATGCAATTCGTCTTCAGTGGGAGGACAGCAATGGTAGATTATCAAACACGGGGAATTTCTTCACATTGGGGAATAAAATATTCAAGCAAAAATGAACATGAGGCCAATATGTGACATTTTAGGCGTTTTACACATTTTATTTCGTTTATACAGACAGATAGTGGGTTGTCTATTCTGCGATAGAGTCACCACTACCCTCGTCATCTTCCCACACTAGAAGGCCAGTTCCCCATAGAACGGCATTCCCAAAGACTGCATAAGCAATCTAGCATGACGGTTGGACTTGGCCGTCGTTTTGATGGCAATGCGGCATCCAGGGGTCAACTTGGGAGGGTACATCTGTGGAAAGGCGATGAGTTAATACAAACAGTTGCTCATAAAAGGGCACGCAATGAGTAGTATGCAGTAGAGGCAACGAAGAAGGGATCAAAACGTACAGATATGTTGGAGTCCATCTCGGGAAAGTGCACCATGTCCTGAGCCCGCAGACCAAAGGAAATGTTGCCCTGGCTGTCACCGGTGCTACCAGGGATTCCCTCCCACTCCTTGATACGAGGGAAGACTATGTGGACGAGTTTGTCAATGAACTCGTAGGCGTTGTTTCCGCGCATCGTGACTTTCGCGCCTGAGGCCTTGCCCTTGATGACGCCCCACTGCGCGACGCCGACGCGGTTCTTGGTCACCTCGGGCACCTGGCCGCTGATGCTCTGGAGCATGGCGCGGGCGACCCAGAGGTACATTTCGTTCTTGACGGCCTCGGGCGAGTACGACGCGACCGTCACCTCGGTGATCTCGGGAACGTTGTTGAAGTTGATGTCGGGCTCGACGAGGCGCGACACGGACGAGCCCCGGGGCCCGCGCTTGGGCCGGTTCTTGTGGTAAGGGGACGAGTCATCCCACTCGCGGAACATGAGGTCCTGGAAGTTGACGGCCGGCTCCATGGTGCCCGGGGGCTTGTGCATGTACGTCAGCGCCAGGAGGTCCGACGCGATCGTCGTCTCGTATGTCTGTCGCAGCCGCGGCAGGTTGAAGGGCCCCGGGATGAAGTCTCGCGCGACCGGGTCCGATGATTTGGGTGACTGTATGGGGTGCAGCGGGCCGCGGTCGTACTTGGGCGGGTGGTACTGGTATCTGCAGAAGCAGACATGCGCGTCAGCCAACGCATATGTATATATGCATCCCCGCCTCCCCCTCCCTTGCCGAGGGGCAGGCAAACCGACCTGCTTCCTGGGAGCTGCTGTTTCCTGCGGAAGTAGCGGTCCTTGGGCGGCCTCAGCTTGACACCCTCGCCGAACTTGGCCTTCATGCTGGACGCCTCCAGCTCGAGGTCGGTGAACTCGGAGGGGACATGTGCCGGCGCCGGCGCGGGCTCAGCTGGGGCGGCGGCGGCGGCCTGTGTGGAGGCGCATCTGTGGAGAGCTGCTTGGTATGCCGGCCGCGAGATCGACGGCACTGGCACCTGCCGGATGCAGCGGGACATCTCGCGCAGCCCGCTCATCCTGCCTAGCTGCGGGTGGAGGTAGTCAATGGCTGCCGATGCTCGTTGCGCTTTTGCAGGCTCGTCCCAAAAAAGTCGGACCCCTGTCTCCCGACGGGGAGCTTCATGTGGGCGGGTGCACGGACCCAGTATTGGGGTAATTGGAGAGGTGAGGGTTAGGGTCGTGGTCAATGCGGGCGGCCAACCGATGAACGGGGCCTTGATCTCTCGCGAAGCTGGCCCCCCTTCCCCTAAGACCGAGGCTGTTCGACGGCTGTGAAACGACGCCCGCAAACAACAAGCAAATATCGAGAGGTGTGGGACTTTAATCGCCAGGCCAATCGACCATGTCATAACGGGCCATTCTCGGATACGATGTCGAACAGATACGGCGGATCGTCCCGCAACGGCAACGGATACGGCAACTTTGGGCGGCGCTCCCAGGACGACCGCGACGGCGGGGACTACGACCCATACGGCGATGGCTACGGAAACGGCGGCGGAGGAGGGGGAGGCGGCGGGAACAGATATGGCGACGACGACTATAGCGGCGGCGGCAGCAGGTACGGAGATGATCGCTACACCGAATCTCCAAGGAGCATGAGCGGCCGTGGCCCTCCCCCGCCTGCCGCCCCGTCCTCGTCGTCCCGCTACAATGTGCCCCCACCGCGGCCGAGCCAGCAGCGCAGCGGAGGAGGCGGAGGTGGAGGCGGAGGGGGCGGCGGATACGAGTCGAGTGCGGAGCGGCAGATCGCGCAGGTGCTGGAGCACATTAAGAAGGACTGGCCAGCCATGTGCCAGACGGACTGCGTCCCCGTGCAGCTGGCGCTGCAGCTGCTTGACAACAGCTCGGTCGGCCGGGCACACGAGTACCGCAACTTCCAGAACACGCACCGCTACCTGCAGGACTCGCTCAAGAACATCGTGCACGACTACCACCAGGGCTTCAACAGCTCCATCGGCACCTTCCACAAGATCCAGGGCAGCATCCAAGCCTCGCAGAAGAAGGTGCGCGGCCTCAAGGAGTCGCTGGCCGCCGCCAAGGTCAGCCTGTGCACCACAGATCCGGAGCTCAAGAAGCTTTACAACACGTCGCAGATGTACGACGACCTGCTGCAGGCCCTAGCCGAGGTCGACGAGCTGCGCCAGGTGCCCGACCAGCTCGAGGCCCGCATCTCCGAGAAGCGCTTCCTGACGGCGGTCGAGGTGCTGCAGACGGCCCTGCGCAAGCTGACCAAGCCCGAGCTCGACGGCGTCGGTGCCCTGGTCGATCTGCGCAGCTACCTGGCCAACCAGGAGACGGCCCTGATGGACACACTCGTCGAGGAGCTGCACGAGCACCTATACCTCAAGTCCCCCTACTGCCAGGAGAGGTGGCAAAACCTGGCCAAGTCTCAGGGCTCCCCCAGCGAGGCCTTCGCCGAAAACATAAACTTGGCTCCCTTCCTCGGCGTCCTCGACACCATGGATCTCGATCGCGCCGTGCAGGAGGACCCCGGGAGGAACCCCGAGGCCGACACGTTCTACTACATCTCGCTCGTCATTGAGTCGCTCAACAAGCTTGGCCGGCTCGAGGCGGCCGTCGACACGCTAAAGCAGCGGCTGCCGGTTGAGCTGTTCTCCATCGTCAACGAGACCATCAACGAGGTCGACCAGAAACACCCGAGCTCGCTCAGGGGCGGCTCGACCGGCCCCCAGGGGCTCCACGTCTACGGCAGCCGCGAGACGCAGCTGAGGGCCGACGTCATCTACGACCTACTGTGGACTCTCTACGGCAAGTTTGAGGCCATAGCCGAGGGCCACAGGGTCCTTCACGAGTACATCAAGTCCCTCATCCGCCGCGAGGGCGCAGGCAACAACATCGCTCTTCTCGGCAGCTTCAAGGAGCTCTGGAACCTGTATCAGAACGAGATCCGGTCACTCCTCCACAGCTACGTCACGACCGACGCCGATGTCTACCAGTTCAACTCTCCAAGGCCTGGGGCATCGTCAAACGGCGCGTCCAAGACCAGGCAGGACTTGTTCAAGTTTTCCGACTCGGATGCCAAGTCTCCCGAGATGACGATCGAGTACGAGGAGCTGGATGGCATTATACGTGCCGCCGTCCCAGGCCTGACCAGCGGCACCCGCAAGCCCGGCGACAAGAAGCAGCAGCAGCAGCAACAGGGCCAGGGCGTAGGACGTGGCGACGCTGGCAAGCGCGGCAACGGGATCGGCGGGTTCGAGGGCAACAGCCGGCAGAGTGGCGACGTTCACAAGTCGCTGGTCGAGCCCAGCGTCTTCAACATGAGCCTCCTGCTGCCCCCGACGCTGGTGTTTCTGCAGCGGCTCAAGGGCATAGTGCCCCCCGGGTCGGACCTGGCGACGAGCACGTTGACGTCGTTTCTGGATAACTTCCTGGTCAACGTGTTCCAGCCGCAGCTGGACGAAACGTTGGGCAAGCTGAGCGACACGGTGTTTGGCGAGTCGGACTCGTTCCAGCAAGACCCGGACTGGAGCCTCATGGCGCGGCGCCCGGTGTTCAAGGGCACGACGGCCTTCTTCGCTATCGTGACGGCCTTTTGCCGCATGTTGGGCACGATACCACACGACCAGGCGCTCAGCACCCTCATCATCGCGCAGATGAAGCGCTACTACGACCGCTGCTCCGGCTGGTACCGCGCGCTGGTGGCAAAGACGGATGAGGAGGCCAATGCCGAGCAGCAGACGCTGCGCGTATCCGCCTTGATGGCCACACAGTCGTCCGAGATGCTTGAGACAATGAAGCAGCTCTGGACGGCCGAGGGCGGCGTCGAGGCGAACGCGGACCTCCTGGCGAAGGAGATCGCGCTGCTGGTCGAGCGCACCAACGAGAAGCGGCTGGAGATGGGCGACATCATCTCGGACCGCGACACCATCTCGTCCCTCTGCCTGCTCTACACGAGCATGAAGTGGCTGGCCACAAAGGTGGTGAGCCTGCGCCACATCACCAAAAGCGACGCCGACTCGTCGAACAATCTGCCCAAGCAGCAGGGCGGCCGACGCTGGACGCTGTTCAACGACCCGGCCAAGGCGACGACGGAGCACGGGCCCGTCTACCTCCCCATGACGCAGGAGACTGTCAAGTAAGCTTTTGTTGTTTTGCCCAAGTGTAAAGATGCAATGGCGGCGTTGTGCTAACCTTCTCCACACCAAGCTCCTTCGACGGCATCGTCACGTCATACGAGGAGCTTGCGGGCACGGCGCTGCTGACGCTGCACATGGAAGTGCGGTGCCGCATCGTGTACTCGCTGCGCACGGCGCTGTCGCCCGACACGGCGCCCTACCTGCTGGACCAGGAGGTGACGGAGCCGGACCCGCAGATCATCTCGCTCAACGGCGAGCTGGTGGCCTACGACGAGACGACGGCGCGGTTCCTGCGCGAGCGCGAGGTCTCGTTTGTGCGCCAGGGCCTGGGCCTGCTCATCAACTCTTACCTGGTCGGCAACGCGCCGCTCGTGTCGCCCATGAACTCGAAGGGCTGCGGCCGCATGCGGCTCAACATCCTGGTCCTGCAGCAGAACCTCAAGAACATCGAGGAGGGCGTCAGCCTCTCGCGCGCCGACGACTACTTCTCCCTGTTCGAGGCCGGGCCCGACGCCATCGTGGAGAGGGCCAAGAAGGACGCCGCGGCCGGCGAGGGCGCGGCCACGGCGGAGGGTGGCCATCGCTTCTCATACGACGAGCTCAAAGCCCTCATCGAGCTCTGCTTCAGCGAGCAGCTGTCGAACCCGGAGCGCGGCATCGCAAGCGCCGCGAAGAGGCAGATGGCCGACAAGATGCTCACCCTTAGCGAACAGATGTGGCAGACGTGAGGAGAGTTGGGTTATTGGGTCGTCTGTCTCTCTTTGAACCTGTTTTTACGATCTTTTGACATGATATCCGGCGCTGAAGTCCTTTTTTTCGATTCCCATATTTTCCACACTTCTTTTTCCTGTTTCGCTTCATTAGCTTTAACTACGCATCTAGAGTTGTGCTCTGAGGTGCCCGGCTTCATCGTATGGTGGGTCAGAAAATGCATTTTCACTTCTCCCATCGGCATCCACGTTTCCTATTATATAGGTGAGATCAGGGGCACAGCAGAACAGATTAAAGTGGGCGACAAAGGTCAAACGGAATAAACATGGCAATGATCGCATTACGAAGCAGAGTCGCCACAGAACGTAAACTCTACTTTATATCCTCCCGTGCCTCACCCTTCCCTTCCGCAGTCCGCCTCTAACGTCTGTCCCCGCTTTGCCCCCCTTGGTCCTTCTCTTTTCCTTTGTGTGGCATGACCTGATATATGGATAACTCCAGCATCAAGGTCTAACCGCCAATGAAGCGGAGCGAAAGGAAGGGTGTCGATGTGAGTGCCAATGACAACTAATGTTCGGTAAGATTAGCGACGGAAAGAGAAGAAAATAAAGCAAAAACTGGGAAGAGCTAAGGCGTCTCAGTGAGCAAACACCTTCACCGCAGAGATGGATGAGGCGCCACCTCCGCCAGCCCTGTGCTAAATCAAGTCGCGGGGCAGAATCTTTGCGCGCGTCTACCATGTCGCCAACCACTGGCGATGGACGCATGCCGGACGGAGACTTTTCTATGAGGCATTCATTCTGGGGCTGAGATCTCACTGCCTGTTCTTCACCCTGATAGGCGGCAGTCGCCTGGGGAAACCTTGCTATGAGCCCCTGCTCTGTGGTCGCAGGTGGGCCCACTCGGTGCTGCCAGGGCTGCAGCCACGACGGCTTTCTGCGAATGAAACTAACAGCAAGCGCGACGCCGCTGGGCTCCACCCCACCTTCTGCTTGCACGAGAGGGCGGGAGAAGGCAGTAGGAAAGAAGAGGCGGCCGCAACAACGGAAATGAGGACGGACGTTGAATGGCAGGCAGCACAGAGCACAGACTTTAGGCAAATACCACCCCAACTTTTGGGCGTTGTGGCGAGGCTGGCGTATCTTAGCTCTGCGACCCAGCCGTGCAGCCGCAGATTGGGATCCAGGGCGGGCCTTGCTTCATTCAACCTGACGACATCAATCAACGTGTAATTGTATCCCTAGGCGGTCCTTTGGCTTGAGTCTATTCCTTCATTGCCCTGCCAAAGGAGCCTGCTAGCGCGCTCGACGCTTCGGTCGCTGCTCTCGAGGCTCCTCGCTCTTCCCAACCGTCTGTTTCGCTGTCGGCCTCCACGTCGGGCGGCCTATGCGAACGCTGCAGCAATGTCGATCGCTTCACTCAACGCGCTGAAGCGCAGGGCGCTGCCCCTGCTCTTTGTCCTCTTCGTCTTCGCGTTCCTCCTGCACCACAGCCAGCGGAGACTGCCAAGCCCCAGTTCGTGGCACGCCGCTTCCGGCGGCAGCAAGGCCTATGTCGGTCATGGTGGAGACCCTTTTAGCTGGGCCAAGGTCCCGCTCGACTACCCTGTGCCGCCCGAGTCGATGCGTCGGCTGCCCGACGCGACTGGCCGTCAGATCCCGCGCATCCAGCACGTCTTCTCCAAGGAGACGGCCGCCGACAAAAAGGTCCGGCTGGACAGGCTCGCCCTGGTCAAGAGCAACTTCACCCACGCCTGGAACGGCTACAAACAGCATGCCTGGATGAGCGACGAGGTCCGCCCCATCTCGGGCGGCGCCCACAACCCCTTTGGCGGCTGGGCTGCCACCCTGGTCGATGCCCTCGACACCCTCTGGATCATGGGCATGAAGGCCGAGTTCGACGAGGCCGTGCGTGCCGTTGACCTGATCGACTTCAGCTCCAGCACCCTCGCCGAGATCAACGTGTTCGAGACCACAATCCGCTACCTCGGCGGCTTCCTCGCTGCCTACGACATCAGCGGCCGGCGCTCCCCCTCGCTGCTGCGCAAGGCCATCGAGCTGGGCGACATGCTCCTTGTCGCCTTCGACACCCCCAACCACATGCCCATTACCCGCTGGAACCTCAACGAGGTGAGGAAGGCCCGGATTGGCGGCAGTGGTACGCCCCAGGTTGCTCCTCCGGGCGTCCTTCTGGCCGAGATCGGCTCCCTGACCCTCGAGTTTACTCGCTTGAGCCAGCTCTCGGGCGACCCCAAGTACTTTGATGCCGTCCAGCGCGTAATGGAAGCCTTTGCAGATCAGCAGGATAAGACCTACCTGCCCGGCTTGTGGCCCGTGGTCGTAAACGCCGAAAAGCTCGATTTCACCGGCGACGCGGGCTTTACCATCGGCGGCATGGCCGATAGCACGTACGAGTATCTTCCAAAGGTACGCTTTTCATTTCGTGTTTCGCCCAAGCCCTGTTGATCCAGGGGTCAGCCCCGATGCGCCTCCTTCTGTTGCCTGAGTGAGACATGCATGCGACAAACACCAAGACATTTTGCTGATTCTCAGCCACCGACGCCTGCGACAACAGCAATACCTACTTCTCAACGGCGGTTCCCTCATGTATCGCGATCTCTACGTCAAGGCACTAGCGGCCATGAAACGCAACATCTTCTTCCGCCCGCGGACCCAGAGCTCGGCCCCGATACTGATGCCGGGCGATGCAACGGCCGACGGCTCGAAACACTGGTCCAAGGTTGAGCCGGACCCGCGAGTCCAGCACCTCGGCTGCTTTGCGGGCGGTATGGTGGGCCTCGCCGCTCGCGCACTGGGCCTCCCTGATGACGTCGAGGTGGCTAGACAGCTGGTAGAAGGCTGCCTGTGGTCGTACGAGACGGCGCCGTCGGGCTTCATGCCCGAGGTCATGCACGTGACGCGCTGCCCCCGCGACGGCCCCTGCGTATGGGACAAGACCGAGTGGCACAGTGGCGTCAAGGAGCGTGCCAAGGCGGCACCCGGCGCTGGCGTGGCCGAGACCATTCGCCAACAGCGCCTGTCGCCGGGAGTCGCGAGCGTGGATGACCGCCGCTACATCCTGCGGCCCGAGGCGATCGAGAGCGTCTTCATCCTCTACCGTCTGACGGGCGAACAGGCGTTGGCCGACCGCGGATGGTCCATGTTTGAGAACATTGTACAACAGACGCAGACGGATATCGCTCACGCGGCGTTGGCCGACTGCACCGCCCCCGAGCCGTCGTCGACCCGCACCGACAGCATGGAGAGTTTCTGGCTCGCGGAGACGCTCAAGTATTTCTACCTCTTGTATTCGGAACCCGATGTCGTCAGCCTTGACGAGTACGTCCTGAACACCGAGGCGCACCCTCTGCGGAGGCCTTCGTGAGCAGGAAGGGTTTGGTTGCTTAGTATTAGATGAGTATCACAGCGCTCAGTATCCCTATCTGATTTGTTATAATTGGGCTCACGATCGGCGTCAGGGCTTCAGCGGCTTCGATAACTTGGAGGGAGCAATAGGCGAAACATGGAAATATTATCCCATTGATAACAGCCCTCACCGATTCTCACCGCATGCCCAGCTTGACCGTGATCGACATTGCTCGGCCGCCTTGGCCAACCAAGACGCGCGCGAAAAGCAGTCCATGCTAATTTAAGCGTACCCCCGGATGGCACATCCTGCGATTGTAACCAACCATCATCTAGGCGCGCTCGGTAGTGTATATGTGTGGCCTTGATTTGAGGATCTTGTGGTTTCAAGCCAACTTTTGCTGCGCCTATGCGCCCCTCTCGTCGCATTTCCCCTGCTTGTGCCGCCTGCCCTCGCTCCTAAACACCGGCGCCCTTTTATAGCAGCATACAGAGTGAGTCGGATTACAAAAGCCTGGTTCCCGACCCTCCTTCTCCTGCAACCATGGGACTGCGTGTTGCCTCCCGTTCTTTCTTCTCTCTGTCTCCCCGGCCTTCCATGGCCGCGTTGGCCTCGTTGTGCTGATGTTCATGTGTCGCTGCCGCGGACTCGCCCTCGTGGGCCTCGCGCTCTGGTCGTCAGCCGCCGTAGCTCCACCCCAGAACGAGACGTCCAGGGGGCCATCTGGAACGTGGCGGCGGCAAGGCAGGGGACTTGACCCAGACCTTCCGGCTCGGACAGCTGGTGCCTCTGTCGGGGAACGCGCACAATGGCAGCATCGACGGACAACCTGTGGCTCACGACTTGGGATTTCGGTGACCAAGTTTACCCTGTCGCATAGCTGGCAAGGAGGTTGGTTTCGTTTCCTTTTTCCACTACCTACCTGACTAGGTGGTCGCATTTTTGTAAGGGGCAATAACAAAAAGGAAGCTGAAACTGTAGCATCACCCGACGTCAGAAAACGTCGACCTCCGGAAGAACGGCGGCATGAACTGGAGAGTCCCAACTGCCAGTCACCTCATAGATGGTCGACGAGACGGCAAAGTTCGTCCTCCACTTCAAAGCCGCCGTCCGAGTAGCCCCCAGTCTTCCAAGTTCGACGAGCCGGGGCTGCGCAGCCGAGCTTCCTCCTGGTCCTGGGCGACGAGGCGCCGGTCGATGCGTACGACGCCGGCGGGCACGTGAATGGGAATGGGGATGGGTGTCAGGAATAGTAGTAGTAGCTTTTGGAGCTGGATGGGGGTGGGCGTGGATAGCGCGGGGGGAAGGGAGCGAGGTGAATGGAGCACCTTAGCTGGGTTATGTATCTTGCTGCATGTTCGCATACCTTAGTTTGCGTGTGGACGACGAGGGACACGCCATTTGGGTATTTGAAATTCAAAGGCAGCTCAATATTTTCTGCTGGGTGCAGTCACTGTTCGGAATGCATTCTGCAGGCGGCCCAAAATATCGCCTGCCTTTGCATCCGCCCTGCAGCCTCTATCGCCGCCATCACTACCACGTTCACATCCATTTTAATAAATAGAAAATAGCAAAAAGCTCACTCGACTGCCCTTCGAGGAGGAGTCGAGTTACTAAACCCCCATTTTGGGGTTTTACTTCGATAGCTCTAAAGTCGCCGTCAACGGACGGATTCAAATCGGCGAGCTTGGGGTTTCCCGGCCCTCACCCGTGGAAGAGGGTTGTGGCATTCTTAGCGCCACGGTTGTACCCGTTCAACCACCCGGTTTGCTGCTGTGAGCTGTTGAAAATCGGACCACTGTCGGGGCATATAAGGTCTGATGTCGCTGGGGAGGAAGGTGCGAGGGGGCAGAGGTGGGTTGCTTGCCGCAGATGCTGCGCTGCGCGTTGACGCGATGACTGCGCTGCTGACATGTGCGCACAGTAAATTTCCATGGTCCTGTCCCCGTGCGTGTTCATTTGGCAAAGTGAGCTTGCAAGTCGATGATATCCAAAATGCCAATCCCCAGAGGTAAATGGTGTTAAAATCTCCCCGGCCCTGGTATCCATCTATATGATCTGCGAACAGAGACGTTTTCTTCACCGCGCGCACCATTCAAACCCATGATCGCCTCTATGTCCGGTAGTCACCGTTGATGGTCCTGCCAAGGGATGTGCGCGTTAGCTTTGCTCAGCTGCTTACAAAGGTCACATCCGGCACTTACACATATTCGTGGCTGAAGTCGCAGGTCCAGTAGGTCGCCCTCTCGGACCCGGTGCCCAGCCTGACGAGGATCTCCAGGTCCTCCAGCTTCAGGATCTCGGCCGCCCGGACCTCGTCCACCTGCTCGGGTTCGCCGTTCACCAGCAGCCTCAGCTCGGCGGTGCCGTCAGTGGGCACGAAGGAGACGCTGGTCTTTTCGGGCATGATGGCGCTGCTCTCCTGAGGTTCGGCGACCTCGGGCGCGGCGCCGGGCTCCGAGATGAGCGCGTAGCCTGTGGCGCACAGGATGCGGCCCCAGTTGGCGTCCTTGCCGTACAGGGCCGTCTTGACCAAGGGGGAGCGCGCAATGGTGCTGGCGACCTTGCGGGCGGCCGCCTCGGTGGTGGCGTCGACGACGCGCACCGTCACGAACTTGGTGGCGCCCTCGCCGTCGCGCACGATCAGCTTGGCCAGCTCGGCGGCGAAGTCCGCTAGCACGCCGCGGAACTCGGCGTAGTCGGGCGATGCATCGTCGGCAACCTCACGGCCGCCGGCGGCGCCGTTGGCCAACAGGGCGATCGTGTCGTTGGTCGAGGTGTCGCCGTCGACGGTGATGCTGTTGAAGGACCGGTCGGCGGCGTGGCGCAGCGCCGCGGGGAGCAAGGAAGGCGCCACTGGGGCGTCGGTGGCGATGACGCCCAGCAGCGTCGCCAGGTTGGGGTGGATCATGCCGGCGCCCTTCGTCATGCCGGCGATGCGGTACTCGACGTCCGGGGACGAGGGCAGGCGGAAGGTGCGCGACAGGAGCTTTGGGAAGGTGTCGGTGGTGCAGATGGCGCGCGCGCAGGCGAGCCAGTGGTCGTGGGAGGCGCCCAGGGCGTCGCGGGCGGCGGGGATGCTGTCGAGGATGCGGCGGATGGGCAGGCGCTGGCCGATGACGCCCGTGCTCATGACGAGCGTGCCGTCGGCGCCCAGGGCGCGGTCGGCCTCGCGCGCCATGGCGGCCGCGTCCTCGAGCCCGCCCCGGCCCGTGACGGCGTTGGCGCAGCCCGAGTTGACGATGACGCCCGCGACGCCCGCGTTGGCCTTGCGCCGAAGCAGGTCCCGGCTGAAGGTCACGGGCGCCGCCTGGAACCGGTTCTTGGTGAAGACGGCGGCGGCGGCGCACGGCATGTCCGACGCCAGCAGCGCCAGGTCGGGCTTGGTTGTGTTGCCCAGCTTGACGCCCACTATTATGCCCGACGCCCGGAAGCCCTGCGGGTACGTGCCGCTTGAAGGCACGTACTTCCTTTTGGACGGCGGTATGGTGTCGGCCGAGGCGGCAGAGTACAACCGCACCTGCTGCCCAGCTCGACGGGCCAACTGACCCAGCCCGCCGAGGGCTGCTGCCGTAGACCGCGAAGCCTGCGAGGCCATGGCTCTACCTTGGCTATTTGGACTATTGTATAACGACAGGCAGCCAGGCCATGAATGATGCGAACTTGGCCGCCGGCGTTGCGTCACGGTAGGATATAAAAGCCTCGGGTCGAGTCACCGCAAGGACAAAAAAATGGGTCGAAGCGAGAAGCGATGGCACTGCCCCTGGCGAACGCCCTGACGGCGCGGCAAACCGGACGAGGAACCCAGCGCCAGCCAATGTCAATTGAGTCACCGTGATTCTTGCCGAGCGCGCACACTACGAAAATGTTGAATATCCCATTCACTTCTGTTCTGATGCTCTTCCGAGGTCTCTGGATCTCGAAGCTCTGTGCAGCCCACTCCCGCCACTGGCAGCCAGCTGCAACCCCACTAAGACGGCTGCTAGAGGCCCCACACAAGCTCCATTCCAGCCTGCCTGAAAAGGGCGAGGCCAGTTTTCGTCTACTTCCACTGATTTCTAAGAAATCTTTTCTCCTCATTGCCAGGAATTCTCGACCGAGAAAATGACACGCTTCAATTCCAACGTGCTAATGTCACCAGCAGCACAGCCTGCCGTGATCGTGCCGCGCTTTTCTTTCTCAACTCCCGCCACCTGAACAAACCGAGTTTTCCGACTGCACTAGTTAAATCTCTTCTGCTGTCGTTTGCTACACCCTTCTCAATTCCAGCCCTGCGAACAGCCTTCAGACTCCGCTGCCTGCTGGAAACGCGGCTGCATCCGAGTAACCGAGCGAGCTCAAGGCTGCCGTCACCGGCTTCGCTTGCAGCACACCTTCCTCGATCCGTCCTGGACAGGAGACGTGCAACATGTCGGGCCTCATGGACAATTTCTGGGCTGCGCCGCCCGTGGCTCGGTACGTTGGACCACCACCACCCACCCACGCCACGCCCACCCTCGTCCTACCATGCTAATCTTGCCTGTTTTCCGCTTCGCGCAGGACACTAGCCGCGGCCGTCTTCGTGGTGTCAGTCGGGGTCAGACTCCTCGGCGTCATCCCCGCCGGATGGCTTTACCTCGACCCGTACCATCTCGTAATGATCCCTCCCCAGATATGGCGCCTCGCTACCAACTTCCTGGTTAGCGGTCCGCAACTGGGCATCGTCCTGGATCCGTACTTCCTGTTCTCCTACGTCAAGCAACTTGAGACGTCCAATCCGAAGTTCTCGAAGAAGGAGGATGTCGTCTGGTACCTGACGACCGTGTCTGGCATTATTCTGGTAGGTTTTGTCCGCACGCTTTTCTCAGTGTTCTATGTTGCTTGCCTTGACTATGCTTTGTGTTTGCTTCCCCCAACAAAACCCTCATATATCTGCCCGGATAGTGCATTGCCTCTACTGCTATCACGGTTCCTGGAAATGAGGAAGATCACCCCTGCATTTCGGCCGGCCCGTCATTCGCATACCTCTTTAGGGTCGTGTCGGGGTGTAGGCATGGTGGGATGTCTTTATGGATGGCTTGGGCCGAGATATACTCTACCTCGCTCAGGTGGTTTTTTAGCTCCCTACATCTCTTCGCCTCTGGAATTTGTTTTTACTACTTGGCTGTTGGATTTGGACAGCGGTTTCGCTAACAGAAACTCTCTCCTCACCTGCCCAGGGACTGAACTATCTGTCTGGCATTAATGCGCCATTCTGTTTGCAAGGTCTCATCCTTGCCTTGGCATACACGGGCACCCAAGACCAGCGGGGCCAGCAGGCCAGCTTCTTCTTCCTGACAATCCCCGCCCAGCTGGTGCCCTACGCCATGCTGTTCGCGACGCTGGTGATGGCGGGACCCGATCAGCTCTTTATTCAGATGTGCGGCCTCGTCGCGGCTCACCTCCACGACTTCCTGTTCCGCATCTGGCCCGAGTTTGGCGGCGGGAGGAACATCCTGGCCACTCCGGCATTCATGTCGCGTCTGATTCAGACGGTAGGTGTCGAGCAGAGGTCGTACGGCACTGCGCAGTACGGTGGAGGTTCTGGGAGGACGACTGGGTCCTCTGCGGGCAGTGGCCCGCTTCCCGACTCTTGGAAGACTCGGGGGACCGGCCACCGGCTGGGCTGAGATGGATTTAGGATGCTCATTTGGTTCTTGGGTCTCATCAGGACCGTTGTCTTTCCTTGGCAATAGCCTCCGTCGCTTGCATACGTGGATAGCAGGAATTTGCACTTGATCCAACATACATTGCCGGCAAATGCATCCGAGCGGGAGAACTCTACGGGTCTAGCCGCCTAATGGCTCCGAGCCAAGCCAAGAAAGTCTGTAAAAAAAACCTTAGTTCAGCTGCAACGTTTGCAGCGCAATACGAATTGTGGTCAAAGGCAATCCTGCCAAGATCTTGCCAAGATCTGTTACTTTAGAGCGAGTGTCGTGAAGACAGTCAGCGGCTCTCGATGCTAACGACTTGACTAGCTAACCTGCATCCTCTGCACGCAGCATGTGATTGATGTGTCGCGCAAAAGGCGGAGGAATCATCTCCATGTGTTCATCAGCTTCATTAAAATGCAGCAGCCTGGGAGGCGGGTATAATAAACTTCCTGGTAGAGGTCGCCAATGCCCGTTGCCTTGTGGCACCCAATGATTTTCCCCAAAATCGTCAAAAGCCTCCCAAAACGCCAGGTTTGACCAAAAGGTAGAAATGGGGTATGATACAATACACTAAGAAGTTTAAACAATAAGGATAACAAGGGAAATAAAACACCAAAGAAGCAGCCCTAGCTCTTCCCTTTTTGTTGGTAGATGGCCTCGCAGAGGGCCCTGTCGTTTTGTTCTCTTTATTTTATACTCTATTCCTTCTCCCCGCGTTTCTCATCTCCCCGTGAGCCGAACTAGTAGTTGGGCTCATACCCGGCCCGGGGCGTGGTCCTGACGCGCGGAGGGGGAGGTTGTGACTGCGGCTCCGGCAGCCCCTGCTGCTGGCGCACCTGGCGGCGGTGCTCAAAGTTGTGGTCCAGCGGGCCGGTGATGACGCTCGGCTGGTCGTCGTCGACCGGCGTCGCCTCCTGCAGGCTGATCTGGGGCGGCGAGTACTTCTTTGGCACTCGGATCCTCGGCACCGAGGGCAGGGCGAGGGACGGGATCTTGGCCTGGGGTGGTGGCGGCGGCGGCAGGTTGCTGGGGTCGATGGTGCGTTGCGGTGGTTGTTGTGGTTGTTGTGATCGCTCCCGGAGTGATGAGGATGCGGATGACGTCGACGTCCTCGGTGGCGGACCCGCGGGCGGTGGCGGCAGAGTCAGGCCGGCGGCGGGCCTGTCATCCGTGCCGGCGAGATACTGCTGCAGGGCGTACGTCTCGCCCGGCGTCGGTCCCGATCCCGGGGCTACTACCGGGGCTGCCGTCGGGTTCGGGGTCTTTGTGAAGCGAGACTGGCCCGGGGGCGGGGCCGCGAGGATAAGGGGTTCGGGTGTGCCGCGCGGGGGCGTGCTGCGTGGCTGGACGGCTGCTGCGGCGGCGGCTGCGCGGCTCGGGGCCTGCTGTTGCTGCTGGAGCTGCTGTTGTAAGGGCGAAGGGTGATGTGGCTGTTGTTGTTGTGAGTTGGACGTGTTGCGCGATCCCCGAGAGTCGGTGCTGCTAGGACGCTGCGACTGGATGCTCGTGATGGTGGAGCGTGGGATGTAAGCCGGGTGGGCGGGCAGGGCGCCTACGGCAGGATAGACGCCGAACTTCTGCGCCACCTGCTGCTGCTTCTCGACCTGGTCGTAGTAGTCGCTGTTGCTGGTGTACCGTCCGCTGTCGCCGCCATTGGGGTCGTGCGATCTGAGCGACGTCATGCTGTACTCCCTCTTGTGGTCCATGGTGTAACCTCCGCGGATGCTGCCGCCAGGGGCAGCCAGATCCGCCCCAAGGAAGCCAGCGCCACCGCTGCCGGGGCCGTGGCCGTTGGCTGCCAGAGCAGCGACGGAGCCGCCGCCGTTGGGGCTACCGTTGTTAGCGGCGCGGCGGGCGTCCTCGTCCTTCATGCGGCGCTGCTTGCGCCAGTAGACAACAAAGAGAGCGACGCCGCCCAGGAGGAGCAGGGCCGCGCCGATGGCGATGCCAATAATGGTGCCTATGCTCATGCTGGTGCCCGAGGGCGGCGGTGGGCCAGTCTCGAGCTGGGGAGGATCCGTGACGTTGATGGCGAAGCGGTTGAAGAGGCTGCCCGAAAGGCCGATCAGGTCACCGGCTTTGAGCTTCTGCTGGCAGGCTGCGTCGAGGGCGACCATGACTGCATTTTTTTTTTTGGTTAGCCTCGACCCAGCCCCTGCGTGACATATTCTTATGCAGGATGAGTTGAGACGATGAAAGAGGGAAGCAAGCCTACAGTTGGACAAGAACCACATGTCTGGCACCGTTGCTAGGCACTGGGGGCATCCCGTCTTGGCCCAGCCTTCCGACATCTTGTTGCCATCGGCGGTGCAGTAGGCGAGCTGGGTGCCGTTGTCGGGAGCGAGATCTCCCGTCTTCAGTGCGCCGGACAGGGCACCGCAGTTCTGAGGAATCTGGCAGGCAAACGACTTGTTCTGGACTGCTGCCGGGTAGTTGAAGATGCACACGTTGGCGGCGTAGCGCAGGTTGTCTTTTGCAGGGGTTAGTATGAAGGGCTCACGAGGGGATTCAAGCTCGATTCCGAGCATATTCAGGCACAAGATAACGTGTAAGCGATAGCAGGCCGGCATTCTTACATAGGTACCAGTAGAGATCTGCCTCAGAGCCGTTGACATGCCGACTTGACTGCAGGCACTCGGTGCACTCCTTGAACTTGAGCCCCTTGACGGTGGAGGTGAAGTCCTGGTCATCGCAGACAATGTCGGAGACTGATGTCGAGGAAGCGTTCGGGTCGCGGGCATCGCCATCGGGACGGTCTAGGCACGCCGAGGTGCACGGGGATCCTGGCGCCACCTGCAGCGCCGCCGAGACTGAAATCAGCGCCGCCGCCACGGCCAGAAACCTCCATCTCGGTCGTATTGAAGGGATCATGATTGTTGTGTTGGAGGAGCAAAGAGTCGTCGGGTGCGTTGAAGGTCGTCGATGATATTATGAGCCGAGAAGGGCGGGTGGGGGAGGGGGAAAGCGAGCTTGGCTTTCACGGATCGATCATGGCGCAACCTCTCCCTTGGCCCACGATAGTCCAAGTTTGATCGTGGATTGTCTGTGTCTGCCGTAAGATGGCCCAGTCTCGTTCTTGTCCTCACCTCGAAGCTTGGTGGTGGTGGGCAAATATCAGGAGACGGTCAAGACTTCAATGGGCCCAGAAAAGGCTGCATGCAGGAGCAGAGGGATGGATGTATGTAGATATGTATGTATTGATGATGGATGGGTGGATGGGTCCCCTGCTTGTCAGCCAGCCGAGGGCAAGCGCCCTGTGGTGGTGCCTTCGCGCCGTGGCGGCACACGCATGTATTTCTGGGCAATTTAGCGTCGCTGCACAACCTCCGCCTTAGCGATGACAGCCAAGATCCAACCGGGGCGGCGATAGCGGGCGTGCAGCCGCCGCCGCCCTGGCTGCCACATCCCAAGCCGCTGGGGAGCGAGGGTTGCGAGGAAGGGTGGCAGCTGGGGGGTAGGGATGGAGGGGCTAGGCCCGAAAGGGAAAGACGCGAGGACATGGCATCCTGCAGGGCCTCGACTCGGAGCGCGATGTTTCTCGGCCACGCGACCGACGCCCCAGTCCAGAAGGGCTACATCGCATCCCGCTGTCCTGATAATAGCACGGGAAGTCTTCGATCCAGAGTGAGTGGCCAGGGGCTGCCGGACGCGGGACCAATGAGGGGCAGCGATTCCCAGCCAGGCCTTGATCAGTGGCAGGAGCTCAAATGAGGGGGTCGGGCAACGTGGATGGTGGCACTGGTTGGGCCTGGCATCGCCGTTAACCGCTCCCGCGCCCGAAATTCACCACCCACCAGCCCGCCAGAGGGCACCAAGAAATTTCTTCCTTCCCCTCTAGAATTGGGGCCCCGTCTTGGCGATAATCGAAGCGGGCGGCTAGGTCAGGCCACTCTGGCTGTAGCGACCGGGGTTTGGCGGCCTGTGACTGGCTGGACGTGGAAAGTGATCGTCGCAGGGGATGCCGCATTGGGAAAGGACAGGCCGGAGTTTTGGGCCGCTCGCCAGGCGTGGGGTCCCACAGGCGCCGGCCCACAATGCGACCGCCCTTCACAAAGTCTCCCCCAATGGTAGCCCACGGGACCGATCGTTGGTCGGCCGGCGGTGAGATAGCAAGGCAGCCCGATCCGAGAGCCCAGCGCCAGGCGGCCACACAGTCGAGCGCTTGCCCGGCAGGAGCGATTCTCTAACAGGCGCGCGGTACTGTCCACATGTCCAATGCATATATTGGTGCTGTTATGCCAGTTAGTGTCTCGAAGGATCAAAACGAGGCTGGCCTTGCTCATTCTCGCCTCGTGCTGAACACTGTGGCTTCCGCTGGGAAAGGCCTCGGGCTGGAATTCGCGCAAAGGCTCCACCAGTGTTGCCGGCTATGACAGCTTCCGTGGCAGGTAGCATAGAGTGCGTAGTACGGCGTGAAGCCAGTTCTAGGGCAGACAGACAGCCCCCAATGCCCCTGTGATATGTGATATGGATGCTGCTATTCTTGCATCGCGTCCTACATACCTAGACTCGGGAGAAGCGACATCCGGGCCGTCATCGGGCTGCCGTAATCGACGGCGTTGATTACGACTCGGGCAAACACCCAGCCGTGCTATTGCGAGATTAGTGGCACGGCACGGGCAGTTGTACAGCAGGTGGTAGGTTGCTGTTGGCAGCGAATGGAGGGGTCAACTCTGCTCTCGGGCGGTCAAAAAGTTTCCATCCCTTCCATGGGGCGGCTACGCAGTAGCGTGGCATTTTGCCGCGCTGACGCATTCGCCGCCTTCCCTCTTCGGGCAGCCAGCCAGAACTTGGCGCGCAGTTCCCCCCGCAGCGGGCTTGGAAGCGGAGATTAGATGACGAGCTGGCCCTCTTGCCTGTGCCAAAGATAGAAACCCGCAGGACTAAATCACTGGAAAGAGGGGCAAGAAGCCAATGAGATGGCGCCTGGTGGATCCCAGCCACTCCATCGCTGACTGTTGGCCCGAGTTGAGTGCGAACCTAATCCCTCAAGTCTTGTCGGCTGGGGCTATTTTTGGCAACACTTTTTTTTCCATCGCCGGTATGCCGTCGCGGTCAGAGTCGGCGGCTTACGGCGGCATCCAGCAGCCACAGCAGGCACACCAGTGCAGTTACAGGTTTCCTTTCTTTATTCCCCTTCAGGTGTGGTGTGGGTGTTTGTCGAAGACAGCCAGTGCCGTCGATGATGAGGCACCGCCTGGGTTTAAAACCCAAGGCAAGCCCGTCTTCCGCCCCCAAACTCGCTTCTGGTGGTTTTAGCCGCCTCTCTCTTTCAACACTCGCTAACTGTCTGTACTGCTCTGCCCTCATACGGTCAGATGACCACCGTCCCTGACTTCCCCCGCTCACAGGCCGCTGTTATGGGCCGCATCGACAGGCTTCTTTCGCCACCGCTTGGCATAACACACATTTCCCGGCTTACCTCCTGATCCTTCCAACAAGATCGTGTTCTCACTTCACTTAGCGAGGTCTTACCAACAGACACCCCTGCCGAGGCCATCGATTACCAGCCTATCCTACAGTTCTTCGCCTGCCCGGGCTACAACAGCATATACAGGCCTTCCTCAGAATGGTAGCAAACAAGTTCCCGGCATACCTTCCAGGAATATGGGATGGCTGGCGACTCCCTTGCGCCTGTTCCCCTAGTGGCCACATGCCCGTATGTATCCCTTTGATTACCGCCGAACCAGCCAAGTAGCTCAGATGGCACCTGATTTCTTCCGGCTTGGCCTACCTTCCCTGGCATTTGTCCGCCCACTCACTCGCGAATAGACCGGACACACCGGATCCTACGCTGCCCAAGTGGTGTGGCACTGACAACGGCAGTCCGCACGGCAGCTCACGCGCCTGCATGGGGACTGCAATTTGAGATGCCGGGGGTGGGGGAGGGCGGCTGCTAACTCCAGCCCCTCGTCCCTTCCAAGGCACCCAGGCAAGCGCCTGTGTGATAAAGACTTTCGAATTAATGACGCGGCCGCCTGGCTTGGCGGCAGACACGCCAATGAAGTCAGGTATTTCCCAGGACCACAGGAGACTTTCACCACGAGGCGCGGGGTTTAAGACAAGCGCCGTGGCGCTGTCCTGTCCATTTGCCATCCGCAGCCTTCCTTCCCAAATGTCCAGCATTCCCGGCTCTCATCTAGTGTGAAGTTAGTTTCCCTTCTGCCTTGGCTCTTTCCCGGTCTGAGCACAGGGTATCGTCTGTAGGTTTCGCTCGTCCAATGGACAAGGCACAAGATGGTGCCGCCCTGAAGGCAAGCGCTGGGTTAGGCCCCACCAAGATGCGAGCGCGAGGGTCTTGCGCAAGAGACGATGTGAGTGACCGTCGATCACGGCAATTATCTGGGCTACCCAGGGTAGCTTGGCGGTGGCAAGTGCTAGGGAGACGGAGAATCCTCTGGAGAAAATGTTTGCCCACTCGTTTGCTCTAACGGGCTGTCACTGTCGCGAGACCAGTCGGCGCTCGAAGACGGATAGAACACGAGTGGGCGTGCAACCTCGGGCTCTGTACCTGTGGCACCTTCGCTGATAACAGCGGGGTGCCCGGTGTTCCCTTGCGCTCAGGCCGCTACGGAGCCGCTGTATAGGCAAGTATGCGTCCAGCTCTTATTCCGTGTGAACAAACCCTCATATTTTCTTTATTTCTGCGGCTCCCTTGGGTAAAAGCCGGCCAAGTTGGCTGTAGCGACCATGACAGCCCCAATGCTCTGTCCTCGCGATCAGTTGACCAGCTCCCGTGGCCAAGCATGAGCTGTTTGGGGGCTTGGAGCCATCGAGCAGCATCTTCTGACTTAGCCGAGGCTGTATACATTGGCACTCACTCTCAGCCGGGGCACGCTCTCATTCACCGAGCCTCTACATAGTTTGGTTCATCGTTACTCGGGTCTGTTATCCGGCCTCGACGTCGTGTGAGTACCTCTCGAAATCTCAAGCATCCAAGCAAATTCTAACTTGGCCTCGCGGCAGACAACCCTTGGCGGTTTCCCAAGCGTCAGATATACAACCTCCTCGATGGACATCGCCTCTGCTTGCTCGACGCGGCCAGCTCCAGCGCGCCGTGCAACCAAGCGAGCAGCAGCAAACACTACACCGAAGCATTCCCGGTGAAAAAGTCCAACGTTTGACGTGCCACACAATCTCGTCCAAAGGGAGATGCGACCCGGCACTGGACATCCAATGGCTTCTTACGAGTCGACCGGGGCCACGTACGAGTTTACGGACTCGAGCAAACCGTGGCAGGGCGGGTTACTCCCGTAGCGTAAGTGCGCCATTTGTGATGCTAGGAGAACGAGCATCGCGTGTCTGTTGGCTTTCGGTGCCCTCGTCACAAGCATTTGGAGCTAACGTAGTACATACGTGTTTTAGGAGCACGAATCCTCTAAACCAGCGTCGTCCTGTCCATCTCGGGTGAGACATTCGGCCCAATTCTGACATACACGACGGGCGCCCGCATCTGGCACATATGGGACAGAGATGGTATCCCGGAGCCGCTTGCCGTTTGCAAAGACCTGGACACGGGTCCGAGGCGAATCCTGGTCTGGTGATCCTCCTGATCAAGTATAGGTACACGCCCGAGAGTCTCGACAGGCGCAGAAGCGAGGTATCCCTGGGATACAGGATGGCAACGGCAATAGGCGGGATGACTCCCACCTCTTGGCGGTATAAAGAATCTCGATCGAGGAGCACCGCACACGGACAGATTTGGGAGAACGAACCCGGCCGTCCAACAACCGACTTGCAGCTACGCGTATCTCTATAGCCCCCTCGTTCACTACAGCACTCGAAAGATCGTCTCTCCCCAGCTGGCACCGAGTCTCGCCATGCGCCTCATCATCTGTCTCGGCCTTGTCCTAGTGCTCGGCGTTTCGGCCGCTGCGGCACAGATCGTCGGCAGCTGGACCATGGTCGGGCTCAACAAGGCATGCGAAGACTATGCCACCGCCAACCACTCCGGCCCGCTCTGCACATACCAGTTTAGGATCAGCGAGATGCCCGACGCCGCGCCGCCCTTGCTTTGGTGCACCGTCTCGACCCAAAGCTTCGACGCCGAGGGCAAGAACACGACCTTCTACGGCGCGTTCTGCCGCGAGGGCGGCGCGGCAGCGATATACCGGGTTCATGGCCTCTGGAACCAGAACGGCTTCATCACCCTGAGCGTCGTCAACGTCGACGAGCGCGTCTACTCCAGCTTCCCCTACAGAGACCGCGACCTAGAGAACTACAAGAAGGCACCAGCGAGGACCGAGCCCTCGTACGAACTGGATTGGAGAGGTCAACCCGCGGGTGACGGCGAGGACGAGGACACCAGCCGGCCCCCGCTTGACGGAGATGATGTGTTTGCCAATCCACGACGGCTTGCGCCTATCACGGGAAGGAGATTGCGTGTTGGGAACGGGCCTGCCGGGGTCCGGGAGGGATGCGACCCGAATGTATGGGTTGTGAGGAATCTTTCACGGAGTGAGTCTTCTCGGATCCCTTGTCTCCTGATCAGTTAACTCCACCGGACGTCTTTGCTGATATCCTAATCCCACCGCCCCTTCCTTCCAACCGCAGATGCCCGCCCGGTCATGCAAATCGTCCTCTTCCGATTCGATATGGTCCGATGCGACGAAGTTACCCACTGCAAGTTCGAAGCCTTGGGGAACAACCCCAAAACGGTGGACATCAAGTACGATAACTTTGCCGACGTGCCCTGCGAGAACAAGACGGACATCAATGTGTCGTGGGGCTACAAGGCGGACACGGACGGCGGCATCATGACGCTCAAGGACGTGAGCCAGCACCGGAGGGCCTTCCTCGGCTGGGACAATGTGAACACTCGCATAAGGATTGAGGAGGAGGCTTCTGGGGTGTCGGAGGTGTATTGATGCGGGGTGCAAGGGCAGATGGGAGCTGTTTTGGTTGCGGGGAAGCATCGAGGGCGTCTCCGTCTTCGGGGGCGAAGAAGCCAGGACGAGAATGGGGTAGATTATTGGGCAAGTAAGGAGAATCAGAACGAGTAGGAATGGAAGCCGAGACGCTAGCTATGACGGCGTATTTCTCAACACTGGCCATCAGTTGCTCTCTCCATCTGTCGTATTTGACGATGGCTTCCTGGACCAACGGCTTAGCTTTTCGAAAACCACTCTGCCTGGTGAAAGCACATTTATCACGGGCTAGAACAGAATGCAGCAGTAGGAAGCACGTATACCCTGACTCGACCCTTATCGGCGCCCTGGGCTCCGTCCCAGAACTCAGGACATGCAGCCACTTCGTACACCCTTCCAGGTCATAAACGTTAAACCCCCGCTTTTCGTCCGAACACTGGAATAGACAATGCCAGATTTTGAGTTCGCCCGGATCTAAAGTTTTATGATCCCGGAATGGTGTGAATACCGCACTATCAGCGCGCCCTCCGGGTACGGTCTGCCGTGTACACTGGCACTAAGGTCTAAGGTTATTGCGCCATGCTTAGAACATTGATGGGGCACACTTATTGCGTCCTAGAAAAACCGTGGCGGTTAGGCGTCTATCTGCTGGCAAGATCGACATTGTGCTGAAATCCTCTCCCCTCAGACCGACCTGATCTATTTTCGAACTTAAGGATCAGCACGCAGCATACCGAGCCGCGGGGCTTAGAAATTTTCACCGCAACTATTTTGCCTAAACCTGCCGCGCTCCTCGGTTGGGGGGTCTTTGAAGCTGCCACCAAGTTACTTGGCCGAGGCGGCTTTGCTGGTGGTGGTGGCAGAAGTGGATGTATGTATGTATGTAGGAGGGGAAAACTGCCACTTGTACGGCACGGCAAATCTGCACTGCTACCAACCTGCGTCGCGTCCGGCCGGGCGTTTCCTAAAGGGGTAACGGGTGTGCATGGCGGCATCGAGGTGCGGGTGGAAGGCCGGCAAGTCAGGCCGAGAAGGGCCAAAAGGCCCTCCGGTCCCCCAAGCCCTCACCGGACACCTACATCGGTAGTTACAAAAAAACAAAAGCATATAATATTCACAGCATTGTTTTATCCTAATTTTACTTTTTCAGCCGGCAGATTTCTTGCTGCTCTCATACCAACGGAGCCGGGAAGGGATCGGCATAACCAGCGGGGCCATCGGCTATCTTTTTCTCAGCGTGGGGTAAGGGGCTTACATCCCGCTTTCTCGCATCACGCTATCGCCCCGCCACCGTTTGCCCGGCCGGCCAGCCAACCAGAGGGGCTCGCTTACTTCCTTTCTCGGCCTTCTCCAATGTCACCCCAATCCTGTCTCAGTTCTGTACCGTACTAGCTCCCTTCTTCCGTGCGGGTCTGGGCAACGACATGCATTCAGTCGGCTTGGAATATCAGGCCAGGTTCTGGGATCATTTGAATACTTTCCACCTGGATCGAGCCTCCTCTCTTTACAAACCAGAAAGGTGACTTGGGCTGACAATGACGTTTTTGTGATTCTCGGGGGGTGGGTGGGTATGCTAATATCCCTGGGTACTTTGGAATGTGCTGGTAGAACCTACGGACGGCTGTCCGCCCGGCCTCGGGGCGGGTGCGTGTGCGTATTGCGGCGCCGCGAGCGGGCATCTACTTCGGCCAACCAGGGCTTAGCACCAGACCGCACATGTGAGCGGGCTGCGGCACTACCCGACATAATGGATTGGAGCTGAAGCACGCGGACTGTGGTCGTTGGTAGCACAAACACACTTACTAAGGTGGCGAATGCGACCAGCAGGGAATCATGCTGCTGTAGAAGGCGGGTGGTTCGGTGGATGGAATGGCCTCACTCAGGCGGGGAAGGTCGGAGAGGCTAAGTCTAGATAGGTAGATACAGCCGACGAACCAGACGCATCGCGGCAAATCCTTCCTGCTCTTTTCCTGGCTCCAGATCCCTTGGACGCAGCCACCACCTTGCCTGATAAGCGCGCTCGAGGAGGGGGAGGAGGGGCGTGTGCTTTTCGCCAGCCTGTATGCCCACCCATTCCTCCCCGTCGCCGTCTCCATCTCGTCCGTGTCCAGGTCCAGCCGTCCATCCACAGCTGGAGGATCTACAGACCCCGCGGCTATGCGAGCGTGAACCAACACGCAGCTTGCAGGTGACGACCTGCATCACGCGCTTGTTCTCTAGGGCCTCGAACTAGGCCGTGCCACCGGGATGCGTCCTCCCGGTGGTGATCTATTGCGTAATGGGTGTCATCTAGGCCTGTGAAGTGAGCTCCTCCTGCTAATTAGATTCATGACTTTCCCTTCTTCCCCTCCCTGTCCCACCACCTCCACGGTGGCAGACGGTCCGAATGAGAAGAGCTCGAAACTAGATACTCCCAGCCGCTGGGCTTTGCAGATCGAGACGTCAACAGACATTGCCCGCGTGGACGTCCAAGGTGGTCTCGTGATGGATGTGGGCGCGCCGGCGATGTGTCAGTCAGGTAACACGGCGTCATCTCGGGGCATGCAGCCGGCGGCTGTTTACTGCGCGCCGAGCATGATGGATGCCACTCGACGGAGCGCGAGGAGAGATGCCATTTGCCTGTGATTCTTTTCGTCTGGCGTGTTTGATCCATCGTCATATTTACCAAGAGCCGTGAGTCGTGGCCAGTATCTCGGGAAAGCCTCAAGCAAGGTCGTCTGGTCACTCCGTAGTACCTAGGTATCTACCCAAGTACCAAGCCACCGGGTTATCTGCTTTGCTCATATCAAGCGGCCGTCCCAAGCGAATCAGCTTACACACATAACGCTAGCACACCAATCAAGAGCTTGCAGGAAACTGGGGTTAGGGGGCCGTAAAATGACATGACGTCCACGCCAGACAAGTTCAGCACGACCAATCGTGGGCCGTTCCATGCGCACAGCAACCAGCGGCGCAGCCCCCACCATCTGGTTCGGCATGTCTGTGCGGGGCCAAAGCGGCTAAACCTTGACCATGGTTGGCTGTCCCGACCTGCAGCTCTCCCGCGCTGGGGATCGCTGCGCAACTCATCACCCCGGGGCAAGGCTCGTGCCGTCGGTACTCGTGGGCGATCTTGGCTTGGACGCGAGGTTCTTGTGACTACATCAAAGACCAAACGGCCGGTCAGTTTCTGAAGGCCAGCAGGAGGAAAAGCTCCAGTCCAGGTAGGTAGGTAAATTTGTCATGACCAGGCTATTGAGCACATCACCAGCCCCCACGCAAATGATAGGTCGGCGTCTGCCCGCGAGCCGTTTCACGACAGCATGTGTAAGCCAGGGGCTTTCCCAAAGCGGCAGCTGAGGCCTCAACAACGAAGGCGCCCACAACAGCAGTCCCTGGAACTCTTGGGAACCAGTGCTTCCCTTTCTGACGGATGCAGCCAGGGGGGTTGCAATGTGCCGTCCCCACTTTTGGCGACAATGACCCCATTTTTCCTATGTTTAGCTTTCCATTTGTTTGGCAGCAGCGCCCGTTTCGGCCCCATTTTTGGGAAATGGGACCAGACACTGGCACAACTCAGGTAGCACCATCACACTCTCTGGCGCTGCTGCCACACCGTCGCGCTCCCTCATCATCCCTTTTCTCTGCCACCCCCTCCTCACACTCCCACTCCCGCAACCCCAGCATCTTCCACCACAACTATTGTACCTACCTGCCCGCCTGCCATCCATTACACCCTACCCGCGTTGCCGCTGGGCTTCCATGGCTTGACCTCCGCAGAAACCTGCACAGGACCGTCTCTTGTCCACACTCACCTAGATCCCTCCCCACTGGTAACTCATCTCGCGCTAGCTTGGCCACAGACCCGTCACCGGCTGCGTATGTGCGCTGTCGCGGGGTGGGCTACTCTAAATCTCGAGATAGCAACGCCAAACAACCACCCCGCACGAGCCGTCGACTTTGTGGTTGCCATACCCGCACCCGTCTTCTGTCCTGGCCCTTCCCGCAAGGCCTCTTCGCGATGTCGACGCATGCTGCTTGTTGATAATTTTAGCGGTCGGGTGTGCTTCGAGAACAACCATCTTCTCCAAGCCCATCTCTGCTCAGACAAGTTTTGGGGACCGCCCATCGCGACTCCGTCTCAGGTCCTGATGTATAACCAGGCCGAGCGCCAACCTTGTCCTGGGAAATAAACTCACCTTGTCAGCGGCAAGCTGCGAAGCCTCCTCGGCAGAGACGTTAGCACCGGCACGCAAGCAACACTTGTTGGCTTTTGTCAACTCATCTCATCATCTTCAGCACTGAACAACATCTCATCGTCTTTGGCTCACTCGCCAAAGGCAATAACCGTCGGGATGAGAATCGGCTGCCTCCAGTTCGCCCCCCATGTGGGTGACCTCAACAACAACTTGAACCGCGCCGACGCCGTCCTCAAACGGGCGGATCCGCGTGACCTCGAGGACCTGGACATCCTTGTGCTGCCCGAGATGGCCTTCACTGGTAAAGCCTTCCCATCTGGACCTCCATAGGCTCCTCCCACTGGGGCGGCCCTCGCCTGTTGCTGACGCCGTCTTGGGCATCCCCTCAGGCTACAACTTCAAGTCGCTGCCCGAGATCATGCCGTTTCTCGAAGTTGCCGGGTCGGGCATCAGCGCGCTCTGGGCCCGCACCACCGCCCTCAAGTTGGACTGCAAAGTAGCAGTTGGCTATCCCGAGAAGGTCGAGGCCCCGACCAGTGCGCCCAGCTCGCCCAAGTACTACAATTCGCTCCTGGTGGTCAACGAGGACGGCGAGACGCTGGCCAACTACCGCAAGCAGCACTTGTACTACACGGACGAGCCCTGGTCTCATGAAGGCACCGGCGGCTTCTTCGAGGGCGAGATCGAGGGTCTGGGCCAGACGGCCATGGGCATTTGCATGGACATCAACCCGTACAAGTTCCAGGCGCCCTGGCACAAGTTCGAGTTCGCCTTCCACGTGCTCGACTCGGACGCCAACGTGGTCATCATCTCGATGGCCTGGAGCACCCTCGACAGCCGCGAGACCTTCTGCAGCAGGCCGTACGAACCCGACATGGCCACGCTCGAGTACTGGGCTCAGCGCATGGAGCCTCTGATCCGGGCCGAGCGCGAGGACGAAATCATCCTCATCTTCGCCAACCGCTGCGGAATCGAGGCCGACGCCCTGTATGCCGGAACCTCGGCCGTTCTGGGAATCCAGGATGGCGAGGTCAAGGTGTATGGCGTCCTCGGGCGCGGCGTCAAGCAGCTGCTAGTTGTCGACACCGATGACGGACCCTTCGCCAGGATCGTCAGCCGCCCCGGCAGGGCGACCGCGGAAGAGGAATATGAGGCTCCGCGGGAGCATGCTGACGCGGACGAATCGCGCTCCGCGCCTCCCACACCCGCTGACGAAAATCCGGCGGAAGGGACTAGGGAAGGCAGATCAGAGGATGCTGGCGCGTCTTCCTCCTTGGCGGTAGATGTCTCCACAAACGAGCCATCCACCCCAAAGAAGGCCCCCGAGGAGTCCCCCGAAGGGTCCCCCCGAGCCGACAGCCCGATCCTCAACTCGGCCCGGCCGTATCTGACCATCTCGACAAGCGTGTCTCAATCTCCAACGAACAGAATCCCTCCGGCCGTTGGGAGTGTGACCTCTGCCGGGACTATCACCCCGCCGACGACGGGCGACTTCCCTGAGGCCTCCTACCTCGAGGCTGCGCGGGAGGACCAGACGCAGTCGCCCGCGCCGAACCTCTACACCCCGGATGAGCCCCAGTGGCCCCCTAAAGAAATGCCCGAGGTGCGCCCATCGCCTCGTGAGCTTCCAGACGTCGACATGGTCGAGCTCCCAGTCTCGGGCGATGCTCCAGCCAACGGTGACGTCCCAGGTGCGGCTTGTGCGGAACCAAGGCGGGACGAACAGGCTTCGCCGCTTCTTGAGGGCGTTCCTCCCCTGGCAGAGTCTGGGTCCGCCTTAGTCCTCGATGCAGAGGACGAGGTCCCCACCGCAGCGCCGTCCGGGCCCGCAAACGGCAAGGAGATCCCGCTCATCTTGGTCAACCGCGGCGCCGACGGCCCAGCCAGGCGGAACAGCGGCATGTCGGAAACGTCCATCTCGATCGGCGTCGATGGCGGTAAGGACGTTGTGGTGGTCCAGGTGAGAGACTCGGTTGCGGGTGACGGGGGTGCCCCGTCCAAGCAGTCGTCACCACCGCGGGTTGTTACCGTGACTTTCGGTATATAAAATTAGCTTTGTGATGATATGATTATGATGATGGTGCAAACGGTCAAGGTTTTAGTAGGAGGGGTTTTTGGTGGTGGCTCATCTGTTTTGACATCTTGGGTCTATTTGGATGGGTGAGTTGGTTGCAATCGGCGGCTTGGATTCGGAGCAACGATCGGCGGAGGTGAGCGATATTGATGTTTCCCAATTTCCATTTCCTTGTTGCCCTTCTCTTGTCTCCTACTTGATCCGTCGAGGCGGGCGTGTATACTGTTAGGTTCAAGGGGTCCGGCTAGCCCCTGGGAAGAAAAAAACATGGCGTGGGTTGGCGGGTCTCGTCGCTTCGTTCTCCTTTGTCTGAAAGGGGCAAGTAAGCCTACTGCTCTCGAGGTCTTGTGCTTCTAGAGTGTAAGTACCGGAGTCCGGATATGTTAGAGTGCGGACCGCGGGGCATGGAAAGCATCGGTTCAGGCATGATGGCCTCCGCCTTTAACAGAGGCACCATGGACATTGGAGGGGCTTACCCAGTGAGCAGTCTGGTATTGTTGGCTTCCGCGATCAGTTCACGTCAGAGCACAACGGGTGCTAGCGGGATTCTCTCGCGGCCCGCTTGTGAAAGCCGCGCTGACTTCTCGTGGCCATAAGTTTAGTACAAAGGGCTGAAAAAGAGCGTTGCCAAGATTTTTTTTTTTTTTTTAAAAAAAAAAAAACCCCCCATCGTTTCCAAGCGAGCACACTCCGCGCCGGCTATCGTCTTGGGATACGAGCCGGGTTACGAAGAGGGTGAGGTCTGGAAGGTGGGCGGAGAAATGTCCAGCGTGCGTTGGACCGACGGACGTTGGTATTCTGACTGGTCAAGGAATCTGTTAGCCGGTGGGACGTATCTCGGAGGACTCACGCTCCATCGGGAAGCCCCTTTCCGAACGGCCGATCAGGTGCTGCTTCAGGTCTCCATGGGCACACGTGCTAGCCGAGACAGCCCAGATCACCCGTCTCGAGTCTCGGCAGCAACCGGCCGAGAGTCGGGGAGGGTCAGTGCCGTGGCAAAGCAAAACCTCACCCAAGTCCGTGGACCTCCTACCGAATCCTCCACACATTATCCGTAGCAGCAATGCCTCGTCGCCAAGTGTACGGAGCAAGCCGACAGCTTAGTGAGCGGGAAGCGGCAAGTCCAGGGTGTTGCGGTGAGTGCCATCAAAACTCAAGGACCGGAGCACAATTCGTTCGGGCAGTAGGCGCGGATCAGGATGCCTTTGGCGGCGATGAAGCGCAGGTCAAGCAACATCAGAGGCATCCGTTCGAGTTCTTGTTGTGGGGACTCGGCAGAACTGAAGATACCCCTGGAGGCTTATGCCAACCCTGGACCGAAAGATAAAACCGCTTCGAGAAGAGAGTGCGGGAAGCCCTATGCCGTCCTTTTCGTCGAGTTGGCTTTTATCGCCCGCTCAGGCTTGATCCTTTGGTATGAGCACGATAAATTTTTCGAGCTGCTTGTGGACCTCGATGTTGTTCTTCCACATCTCCTAATGCTGTCGGATGCATTGGAGGTAATCGGCGGGACTGACCTGGGGATCTGAAGTACACCATGGAAATTGCCGTTGCGGGGGTTGAAATTACGCAGAGGATATCAGAGTAACAGCTAGAAGGGGGCCTCCTGGAGGACATCGTTGCTTGGCGTCCACCGCTTGCTTGAGGCGTCACCTAGCTTATAGGAGGCCCTCCTGTCTGTCCGTCCCGACCGTAGTGCGCAGATGGGTCGAGTGAGGACGAGGCTGAGGGTATATTCGGTGGATAGGTAGAGAAGTGGGCAAACGTCTGACCGCACCTTCGGAGGGCTAAGGGAGACGGCAGCAGCATGTAAATCCATCTGGGCCGACTGTCATCATTGTGCTCCAAGATCATCGGCAACACCAAGTCGTCAGTCCTTGGCCAAATCGATCGCCAGACGTCGTGTTAGCCGACGTGGGAAACCCTCGGGGGTTGGTAGTCTCAGGATGAAGAGTGCCAAATGCTCCGTGTTGAGCCGCCTATCATCGACCCCCAGTTAACCCTTGCACTGAGGGATACGTTCCTGGTGCACGGCAGAGCGATGTTGCTCATCTCATGTCGTTCGTTGCCAGTCGGGTATGTTTGTCCTTGCTCCACTGCGCCAACTGCCAGCTGCCTTCCCTCGCGCCAAAGTTTCCTGCCCACTTGGTGACTGACGACGTTGCAGAAGAGGAGGCGTGGTCACCTCGTCGATTCCGGGGCGGGGCCCGCCCCCTGGATGGCGGAACCTCAACGCAACGCAGGCCCTCGAGCCGATGCTTGCGAAGATGCGCATGCAGATTCCAGACGACGCCGCTCAAAGGGCTTAAAGACTTCCTGTTCGCCTCTCAGAAAAAAATGGAAAATGCTTGGCGGCATTCCTGAGCTGGGGACAGATGAGAAGTCCCTGTCAAGATGGAGATGAGCGCGGCGGGGAGGATGGGGTGACACGGACGGTCGGGTCTACCCGCGTCAAGGGCCAGGGTGCTCCTGGCAGTGAAACCCGCGTCGATGAGGATGAGCGCATCGTCGGTATCTCTTGGTAGAAAGCGTCCAAATTCCGTCATGGCGATCTCGAGGCAAGGGGAGGTTCGGGAATGGCTTTCGGTGTCGAAAATTCGGGTCGTTTGCGTGAATGCTCGCTGCCATGGACATCGCAGCAGTAGGGCCGTCGATGGGGCTTGATGACGTAGCTGTGGAAATGGTGGTCGGGCATGATCCGCAGTAGCAAGTTCGCCCCTGAACGAAAAGAAAAGGGAGGCAAAAGACAGCAAGAAAACAAAGTCGGGAAAGAAGCCGGCCCAGGCAGGTATCTATCTCCTCGTAGTTTCCCTCTTTCCGACGAGGCTGTAAGGGAAAATTGGCAATGGCCTCGTTGCTGCTCTCAAAGTTTCAGAAGTGTTGCGAGTTGGCGCCCATCTACGAGTTAGCCGCCGCTAGCCAGTGGCCAATCCCATACGAGAGCCCCACTCCACAGGTGCGCCAGCGATGGCTTTAATTGGCTGGTTCTGCTGACTGTACGGAAGTCTAGGTTTGGCCACCTGCGCATTCAATTCCTCTCCGCGTCTATCCCGTCCAAGACGATAAAACAAGTGGCACATGACATGGAGATGGAAGCGGGCAGCCGGCAGTGGAAGAAAGCTGTGGGCGTATTAATCGATAAGGCACTGTTCTGCCTGAGGACACAAGACCCCGGATCAGACAAATTAGGCAAGCCGAACCGACTGCTGCACGAGAAAAAGGTGGCTTGATTGGGATCTCCAAGATCTGACCAACGGGCTGAAGTGACGGGATCCCACCAGATCCAATCGGCGACCTTTTTCTCTGGCACAGCCCGGCTGAATGCGACAGGATTTCTCCTGCAAGTCATTCGGATGCGGCTGATATCGGATAATGTGGATACAATGAAGAAGTTCCTTGCTTCTTGTCGTTATTTTTACTTTATTCTGAACATTAATCTCCATGGCTGTGGCTCCGTCTTTTCAGCACGGCTCGACGATTTGCACATCCATAGATACCTTTTTACGGCCCTCGACCCGGATGTTACCAGCGACGGCTGACCACTAGTCTGTTTGTGGCTGCAATGTCACCTGTGCCGCTATGCGTTGAAGGTCGAAATAACTATGTTTTTAGGCCTCACTGCCTTCTCCCTGCCTTTACAGCTACGGATCCGTACTAGTAGTCAGACGCGCCGTAGCGGCCAAACCGGAGTGTGCCCTGAAAGGCGGATCTCGGCAGCCCTCTTGGGATTCATCCGCACGCACACAGAGAGATTTGCACGAATTCTGACGACAAATGCTTACTACATGGCCGATTTAGGTGGCAGGCGGTTAGTGAATGCAACCTTGCAAAGGTCAGGAGGCTTGGCGTCAAGCTGACCACCAAAGCACAACACCAAACTTTTGGTTGAGGGTCTCATTGAGATGGATTGTGGGTGCCATTATGTCTGTGCCGTTTCTATTATTACTGGTCTACCAGGTTGTTGCTTCCGTGCTCGAAGCCCGTGCGAAGAAGAAGCCGTTACACAGATCAAAGGTCTCAGGAACCGCTTACCGTAAGCGCGTGCCTGGTGAAAACTTTGATCAAATTCAAAAGAACCCGGCAGCGGCCTGGGGATTTTCCCTGTTCACCTGGTGCACAGGCCGTCGAACTGCCGTGCGGGCGAAAGACGAGCCCGGCTTGCGATGTGGGCCAGTCAGGGCCCCCCCTGGACCGCTGTCAGGGCACAAGCAAGTCAGCATCACATTTGGCTCCATCCGAATGCATGCCTGAGGGCGCGTCACAAATTGATTCTTTCTTTTTTTGCCCAGCGATTGGGGAAGGAACAAGAGCCAACGAAATGTCGACAGTTGCGTATGGCGTAAAGATCAAACCTGATCGACGGTTGCACCAAGACGACGTTGGCAGCAATGGCTGAATTTGGGGGCCGCTCATCCCATCGTTCTGGTCCTCGAGCTGCCTCCCATCGCAACGTGGCCCTGCCTGCAGGATGAAAGGTCGGCTCAAAAGGCCACCGCAGGATGCGCGAAAACGAACGGCCGGCCCACCCGGCCACTGCCATCCCACGCGAGACCGACGCACACAATCCGCAGGACGCAGGATGCAGAGCAGCTGGGTGGGCTCGCCTCAAGCCGGCGAGGGTTGCCTGCCATCCAATCAGCGGCTGAGGACCCAGCACATCGAGGCTCGCTTGCAAAGGTCAGTGGTTGCGCGTGCCCAGTTCTCCCGGTCTCGCATCGCACGGCAAAACCAGGGGAAAGACGGCGGCGGTTGGTTGACAGATTGAGCGTGATCACGAAGGCCGATGGGGCAACCGGCCGGGGGAGGGCTGTTGATCAGGGAAGATGGCTGGGGGCTGGAGAAAGATTGATGGTGCTGGTGCAGGGTTCCTTGCAGCCCATCGGTCGATTTTGGGCTAGCGCAGGCGGCACCAAGGCTCGTCGGCCCTGTGAGTGGTCAATCTGCGCAATCACCTTTTCCACCACATGCATGGGCGACGGCGACATGACTGGCCGCAGCCGTCGAGGGGCTCCACCCCTCAATTCTCGATAGCTCCCGCGGTGCTCCGTTTGAGCAGCTTGAGCAAGGTCGCAGAACTGCCTGGCCGCAGAAAGAGGTGAAATGTGAGCATGGCTCGCAGCAGCTCCCCACTCCTTGCCCACCACCACCCCAATCCGGAAGGCCCATCACCAGCAACGGAGCGGGGATGTGGCGGCCAAGACGCCATACCTGAGCCATTCGGGTCGCCCCTCGCGGCCCCCAATTGATGATGGGGTGTGACGATGCGTGCGAGTCCGCCGAGAACCCCCTGACCCCGGCTCCAGCCCTGCACACCTGCTCTCTGGCCCCCAATAAACGATGGGATTGTCCATTCTCCCCATCTGAGCGCCTGTGTCCGGGACGTGGTGTTGCCATCACACATCACAGCGACTCCGAGGTGGGAACATTCGGCCGCTCGTTTGCTGTCACCCTTCTTTTCCCCGTTTTTTCTTCTTTCCCTGTGCAGCTTCTTAGCGCCTGTGAGCTGGTCCCAGCGTTCCGGGAGATCGCCGTGGCTGTTGGCGACCAACAAATCACACCCTTGAGCGGTTGTTCCCCTCCATGGTTGTATATATCCCGGCTTGAGCCTCTCCGCGGGCTCCACGCCGTCTGCTCCTCCTTGTGTCTCCCCTGGCCATCGATTTTCTCTGTGCTACCTACGACGGGTATCAGGAACGCCTGTGCTAGCAAAGCCCTGCGTCACTCGGTGGCATTCGGTGCCGACTTTGTTCTTCCCTGCAGTCGCACACAAGACGCAAGAGGCGGATATTTGCGCCGTAGAGTGCGTGCGTCTGTGCGAGGGACCCCGCTCATCCGGTTCGAACTGCGAGCATCTCGATCGGCCTTCTCGGCTCCCTGCCGCCCACGACGCAACACCAAGCGCAGAAGCACAGCGACCGCAGGCAGCAGCCGGTGTTGGGCTAGAAAACCGGCCGTGTCTGTCCGAGCGCGCGACACAAGACCAACCAGCGAGCGCATAACCAGACAAGCCCAGGTCGCCGGCAGGACAGCAGCCTGCGATTCCAACAATCCACGACGCACCACCTTCACCATGCATTTGCCACGATCCGGCCTTGTGGTCGTCACGGCTCTGGCGTCGTCGGCCGGTGCGCTGAGGACGGCGCCAGGGTCGCCGTGCTCCAAGGACTGCGGAAACGTGCTGTCGGCCACGACGCCAAACGACATGGAGTGCTACGACGACCCCTCGAAATACTCGTCCACGGCCGCCGGCACCGTCCTGCGAACCTGCATCACATGCCAGATGTCGAGCCCGTACGTCAGCGACGACGGCCAGTCGGACCTCCAGTGGCTTCTCTGTGAGTTATGGGCCCCTCTCCCACGTCCAACAGGACAGCGCATATCCTAACCACTGGCCGTTGTCCTTTTGTCTGTTAGATAACCTAAGGTACACATCGTCAACTTGCATGTTTGGAGTACCCAACAACGAAGCCAAGAAGCTCAACACTGGGCCATGCGGCACACGGTAAGCAAAGCTCGTTTTACTTCTCTCCCGGCGTTTACTCCTCGTTCCCCTTTTACTTTGCTCTTCTCCCAGCAAGACCCCATCGTCACTCGGCCGCCCACTTGGACAGAGCACAGTGCTAAACCGTCCCACGTCAGCACCGCATGCGAGCCCTTCCAGAACTCCCTACAGTGGCAGAATCTGTCCACCACGGCGCACCCGTACGACTACTGCAAGCTGTGGGACGAGTTTCAGTTCACAAAGTGCAGTGCCTGCCTGGCCCCTGGCCAGCACTATGTGGCCGCCAACATGATGACCATGCTCGACGCCGGCTGCAAGCAGAAGCCCAGCGCAGGCCACACCATCAGCGTCTCGGACCAGCCTTTCACATCCACCATCATCAAGGTCACCGACCCTTCTCCGGTCGGCACCTTCAGGCCCGACGATGGCCCCCTCAACCTTGGCGCCAAGGTCGGCATCGCGGTCGCGGCCGTTGTGCTGCTGCTGCTGGCTGTGGGCTGTGGCATCATCTGCAACGGCAAGCGCCGCCGGCGGGCCTTCCTGCGCAACCTCGAGAAGCGCCAGGCCCAAGGACACCTCGGCAGCGGTTTCGGAGGTGGGGGCAGCAGGGGCCGCTGGCCCAGCGGCGGCAGCCAGGGCGGCGACATGTTTGAGACGCCCGTCAGCCAGAAGCCGCTCTTCACGAACTGGGAGCAGTCGCCCGTGTCGGCGCACACGGACCAGACGGGCTTCTCGACGGGCCTGTCGCCCGCCGTCGAGAAGGGCGGAGCGGGAGAGGCGGGCCCGTCCAGCTTCCCCTCGCGCTACTTCTCGCCCTACAGCAGCCAGTTCAACAGCCCCGTCAGCGGACAAGAGAGCACGCCGACGCAGTGGCCGCAGCCTGACGGACAGCCGCAGCCGCAGCCGCAACAGGCGGGTATCAGTGGCGGCCTTTCCCCTCGAGGCTGGCCTACCAGCACTCAAGAGAAGCTGTTCCAGTTGGCACATATGCAGCAGGAGCAAGAAGAGGCGTATCGTATGCAACTTGCACTGCAGCGGCAACAACAACAGCAGCAACGGCAACAACACTTCCAGCCCGGCGGACTTTATCCTCAGGACATCGGCCTCGCATTCGGCGGCGATGACCCCAGCCTGCGATCCAAAGCGTCGGCGCAGAGCATGCAGTCGCACGAGGGCCAGCCACAACCACAGCAACAACGATACCCGCTGCCGCCTCAACAGCAGCAGCAGCAGCAGCACCAGTCAGCGTCGCCCCAGCAGCCGCAACAATACCACAATCAAACCAGCCCATGGGGCTTCTCCGACGTCAAGGGGAAGCAGGCCGACTACTACCCGAGCGAGGAGTATGAGCTGCACGAGGTCGACAGCAACGGCAGCGTGCGCGTGCCGTCTGGGGCACCCACGGCCCCGGTGCTCAACCACCCGGGCTACGGGAGGTACCCGCCGCCACCAGCCCCGGCTGCCGTCAGACCGCAGTGGTAGGGGTTGTTTTGTTTCTATGAAAAAAAAATTAAAAAAAAAAAAAAAAGCGGATGTGATGTATCCGCTCTGTACACAATGTATTCTGTCTTACGTTACAACTACCTTGCTTGTTGCCTAGTTAATGTCTTGTGCCAATCCTTGGCAGTTGCTGGCTTGTCTAGGGCGGCCGGCGTGGAGTTATTGGAGTCCCAGCAGCAAGGATAATGGATGGCGGAGGAGAAGGGAGGGGATGTTTTCTCGAGATACCTGGGATTTTCGCGCACAACGTGCCGTGCCTTATATACCATCTTTGTATTAACCGTATGTGTAGGTGACTGTCTACCTGTCATTATATACAAGGAACTTCAGCAAGATGAATGCAGCGTCTCTTCCGTCATTTTCCCTGCTTTCATGGATTATCGTTTATAGAAGGGCCGTCATGATTATCCCCGTTGTTGTTATGCGGCACAGCATCCATCAAGCATTGGTATCACAGGATTTACCTTTATCCCACCAACGGAGCCTGCGCGAAGCCCCGACGCCGCCTCCCGGCCCGGTTCGCCGGCTGCTTCCAAGCAGGCTTGTCCGGGTCGTAGCCGACAAGACAGTTGACCGTCTCGGCCCCCTCGCCGGCGTCGTTGATGCTGCTCCCCACGGGGTCGCGCCACTGGCCCGTGAGCTTGATGTACTTGTCCAACCCGTCGGCCATCGTCTTTCCCAGCTCGAGCGCCTGGGCCGCGCGCGCGTGCGAAAAGTGCGTCAGCAGCCGTCTGGCCGCCTCCCTGTCTCCTGCGCCTGCGTTCTCCAGCAGCGCACGCGCCCCCTTCTCGACCCATCCGCCGATCTCGGCGCGGCTCTGCGCCTCGAACCCGGCCAGCATGCGCGTGACGGCGGGCATGTGCGCAACGGGGTCGGCGCACATGTAGTACAGCACGCGCTTGAACACGCGGCCGGCGAAGGTGGACGCTTCCTGCAGCTGGAAGTCCGGGTTCAGGAAGCTGGCGGACGCGCCCGTCGTCAGGTAGCGGTGCTGGCCGAACTCGGGCGGGATGGACGTCACGCCGAGCCACCAGGGGACGAAGGGGCTGGCGACGGAGCCGGTGGGGGCCACCCAGATGCGGAGCAGGTCTGGGTCGGCTGCGCTGGCGCTGCCGCCGAGGCTGACGACCTGGCCGTAGCCGGCCTCGTCGTCGGCGATGCGCGGGTCGCGCACGCGCGTCATGAGCTTCTCCTCCGTCAGCGGCGCCATGGCGCGCGTCTCGGCCTCGAGGACGGCCTGCGGCATGTACTTGAAGCCGCCGTCGCGCATGGTTTTGTTGTCGGACCTGTCGCCGTAGACGTCGTACACGTTGAAGGACGCGCCGCCGGGACTCCACCACCCGCGCTCGACGGCGAACGACACCAGGTTCGCCGAGCCCATGTGGTCCGGGCTGGAGGCGAAGTCGACGGGGATGTCGCCAATGTAGCCCGGGTACAGCACGCGCACGTCGTGGTCGCCCAGCCGCTCGGCGGCCCAGAGCCGCTGCCCGCCTGCCATCTCCCACACGACCCACCCCTCGTGCGCGTCGGCGATCAGGTGCGTGTTGCCGCCGTAGGTGGCCTCGCCGTAGCGGTCGACGAGCTTGCCGATGATCTCGACGCCTTCGCGGGCAGTGCTGGCACGCTCCAGCACGATGCGCGCCAGGTCGCTGTACTGCAGGCCCGTCTGCGGCACGGGCGTCAAGGACACCAGGTCGGCGCGGTTGGTCGCCCAGACGTCGCGCACGGCGACGCCGCGCTCGTTGAGCCCGCCGTTTGTCAGCGGCGCGGGGAACCCCTCAAAGTCCGAGTACTCCATCGACAGGTACCGGAGCGTGTGTTCGACCTGCGGGATCTGGAGCAGCCGCCCCGGGATGCTGGCTTTCTCGGTCGCGCCCACGGTGATGGTGGCGTTGGGTGCGTGGTCGCGCGACGGGAAGAGCTGCAGCCAGTGCGATGACACCTCCTCGCCTGTGCCGCCGACCATGACGCTGCCGTCGGCGGTCAGGGCTTTGCCGACGTAGAAGGCGTAGCTGGCGTGAGCCGGCCCAGCTAGGGCGGCGAGGGCGGCGAGAACAGCGGCGCGGGGGAGTCGCATTTTTGTTGCTTGATGCTCCCGGGCTGCTTCTTTTTATTTACTCATTTTCTCTCCCCTTTTTATATGTGCCTACTCGGCGTCTCGTCGGCTCGGCCTTGTTCGGCCCCGCAGCGGGTTGCCCGCATCGGCGGAGATGAGATCTTCGATATTACGGGGCTGCGCGCGTGGGTTAAAAGCGGTTGTCGGTTTTTTTTTTTTTTTTTTTTTTTTTTAACATCCCTGCCTTCCCATACCACGATGAAATCAAACATCCCCACCCACATCTCTAACACCTTTGACAAGAATCGTTATCGACCCTCTCTCTCGCTCGTCCACCGCTCGTTTTCGTTGCCGCCCGCCTCTCTCCCGTCTTTTTCTCCGTAAAAAAAGCCGTGTTTGCGGAGAAAATCAAATTCCTCTCCTTTCGGCCACCAGCGGGAATCCTTTCCCAGCCACCAGGGTACAGCCGTCGACAATTCCAGAGGGCGCTTCGCCGCGTCCCGTTTCGCCACGTTTGCGTATCCGTCTCGCATCCAAATGCTTTCCTTCGCATCTGGATCGCCAATCGCGGTTGTGCTTGCTCCGGCCTCAACTAGTAACCGAGCAAATTCCCATTGACCATGATAAACGGCGCGCTGCAGTGGGGTATGCGGCACCCCGGGCGGATTAGGGTTTATTCCGAATCCGAGAGCTATGCGAACTGGAGAAAAGCCCCAGTTGCGCCCATTATTTGTGATGAAGAACCCAGCCCTGGCGCCAGGCCTCGCACCGTCCTCGTAGAGCTCCTTGAGTTGCTGCACAAATTTGCCCTGAAACTCGCTAGGAAGTGCAAGCTCGCACAATAGCGCGATAGCAATGTCGAATAGCCTGCAGTCGTCGAATATATCAAAGGAGATCTCCGCGGAAAACGCAGTCTTTCGATCGTCTGGGTGGAGGTTGCGGAGGAACCTCTTCGCCAGCACCGGGGTCCCGAGCGCGAGCAGAATTGCAGCTGTTCCGGCGGGACCTTTGTTTTTCAACAAGGCTGGCGGTAACACACGGCGGTGCTGAGCAGATGTGAGCGAACCCCGCCACAAATTCGCAAGGGTGTGGATGCCACTCGAGGAATCTACCAGTTCAAAAGTCCCCCTGTCAAGATTGTCGTCTGGGGGTTCTTTGAACTGGTAATGCCGCAACAGCCTCGACAGGTAGATTCCGCAGGTGTCGAAGTGTCTAGCCGAGATGCGGCCGAGCTCATTCTGATGCTTGCCCCAAGTGAGAAGCGAGCGCACTATAGCTTTGCAGTGCGCCGACGCCCGCTGGCGCTTGTCCACGTGGAAGAAGCGTGCCTTGTCTTTGGTGCGATCGTCGGTGAGAAACTCCTTAACTGTGTAGTGAGCAAGTCGTATGCCTCGTCCGAGCTCTCTTGCGCCGTCCCAGCCTGCATGCTCTGTGCACTCCTTCTCAACTGCGATTAAGGAGCCGCATATGCTCTCCAGACTGGCAACGCCATCGAGAAGGCGGCTTGGTTTTTTTTCCGAATCACGGAAACTCCAATCAATGGCTTCAAGCAGGGCTTCTGCCGTTTGGAAATGCAGAGGCTCGTCACTGCAAAGGAGTTTCAAAACTTGACGTGTGATCTCCATCGTTGGCTCGGGGATTTTGTCGATGATCCTTTCGTAGGTATCGTCCAAGGTCTTTGGAAGCCTCTCGAGAGCGTCCTGGATGTTCCCCTCTGTTTGGCACTTTGTGATCTCATCCAGCTGGCACCAGGCCCAGCGGAACATGCCTTGGGCCCCCCCTACAAGTTTTGTTTCCACACGCCGACAGAGGCTCGGGCCGCACCGCCCCGTGAAACTGTGGTTCGACTGGATTGTGTTGCAGATAAAGCGGCGAATATCCTCGTCAACGTGCTTGTTTGCCATCGAGATTTGAGTTGAAGCAGACCCTAACCGGTTGAACTCGCCGTGGATGTCCACCTCGTCTCGGCTGGCTACCAGCAGGCGCAAGTTCTTAATACCGCTGTCGTCCAAGACGAGGTTTCGGATGGTGCGCAGGAATTGTTCGCGGGAATTAGACTCGTCCAAGCCATCGATGACCACGAAGACCAGGCAAAACCGCCTGCAGACATCCCGGAGGGATTCGGCCAGCTCCGGAACGGTGAGCCGACTGCTTTTGGAGTAGCCGCGGTGGACCAGCTTGGGAACGTAGGCATCTCTTTGAAAGCAGAGATTGGAGACTACCCAGCTCAAAAATGACTCGACGTCGTTCCCCTGTGTTCGCCGGTGGGAGCAATAGTAGTAGCTGATTCCAACGGGCGCCGCAATGCTTTCGGAGTTGTTTTCGGCCTGATGCTGAGATTCGAGGTGGCGGATGGCGAACGAGGTGAGGACCGTCTTGCCAGCTCCCGGGATGCCATGTACCCAGAGGAGTCGGAATACACTGTTGGCCGAACTCCACTCACCCCATTCGTCACATCTCAGTAGCCACTTTGCTGTATCGGCTTCGAGCTTGCCGAGCGCGTCTCGGTAGAGAGTTGAAGGGTCGAGATCGGCTTTACCAAGAAGCCAGTTCAGGACGTTTCTTCTGTCACCCTCTATCAAAAAAAATGGTCAGACTTAATGCTGAATCCCAACGGTCGTGATACATACATCGTGCTTGCTCCTCGTATTATTTCAATGAGCTTCGAGTTCGGGACTCACCTGGGATGGAGTGGCCAAGCTCGGCATGCATGAGGCGCGTCCGCACCACCTTGCCGGCGTCCTTTAGAATGCCCCTTAAAACGCCGGCGACCTTGCGGAATTGACCAGAATCCCTTTCGAACTTGACTATCTCCCTATGGTCCCCTTCGATGTTCATCCTGTAGGAATCGTTGTTTTCCCACGGCCGGCCGATGGTTGATTGGGGGAGAACCAGGAGCAGACACTTGGGGAACTCTTGTTTAGTACAGGATTGGATTAAATCGAAGGACCAGAGACCGATTCGAAAGGGGAGCGGACGTACCTTGTCATTCCCAGCCGCATCCTTTCCAACGAATGTCGTCTTCGTCTCGTAAAACTGGAAGATCTTCGACTCACTGTACGGATAGGCCTTGGTGAAATCCTCATCCCGCTTTTTCCGAAGGAGGTCTCCGATGTTTTGATTGAGCTGCGCGACCGTCCAGTTGGTTGCAGAGTTGGTTTTGGTGACCGCCTCCAAGGATTTGGTGTTCATCCCCTGGCTTGGAACGCCGAAGAAGAGCGCGCCGTGGGTGCACATGACGATCTTCTGCTCGTCTAGCCTTTCCGATTTGCTCAGGGAGATGATGACCTAGTTGACCACGGGTTTTGTTTTTAGAAAATGGAAACCATTTGCGAAGCGAAATGGATAAAAAAAAAGAATCCTACCTCCTTAAACACAAAACCTCCCAAGCTGTGAACCACGAAGATTAGTGGCTTCTTGTTGTCGTTTGCCTATTGAGACGCATCAGCCGTACACGGGGATGTTAACCGAACTTCGTTGCGAGGCCAACTCCCTGTTGTAAGCGTACCTTGTTCTGGGATCGATAATCGTACAGATCATGCCGGAGCACGTTGGCCCAGTCGTGGTGATCACTCGTCGACCGTGCGTCGTTAAAATGGCAGTCGTAGCCGTAGGTTACAACATCAAGGTCGGTGAACTCCTGAGGCAGCTGGTCCCGAATCCACAAAAACTCGCTTTTGGGATCACGAAAGGCGGCCATGGCATTTCCACCGAAGCCATGGAGAATGATGCAGCTAGCGGATGCGAAGCAAATAACAAATCACGGTCAGCAAAAGGGTGCGGTAAAAACAAAGCTGGTATTTACATGGCAAACAATTGAGGAGGGAAACAATGCATTGCTCTGCACGCACTCTATGTTTTCCCGACCTGGCCGGGTTTGGTGTTCCAAGGGGGTCATGGACGTGAACCCCAGGAAATGCTGATCGATAGCGATGTGGTAGTCCCGTCCATCCCCTTCACAGTGGTATTGCGCCGACAACTTCGAAAGGCCGCGGCTGGACTCGACACCGATGAAGATCCCCCGGCTGAGGAAGAAGGCAGGCTTCGCCGTAAAGGTGATAGTAGCCGTGAGCGGTGACGACGTCAAATCCGGGAGCTCGCGGGACAGCGATCGGGTGACAACGGTGCTCGCATCGACACCGAAGCATCGCGACAGGATGTCCGGTATGTCAGCACGGAGCGTCGAGGGAGGCAGTTTGGAGACTCGGAACGTTTCTTTCACGTCGTAGTCCGGCTTTGGCGGTGGCGGCGGAACTGCGGCGATCCATAGCCGGGCGCGGGGGTGACCGAACAGTCCTAAGAAGAGTAAGGCGGCCGCGGCAAGGAAGAAATAAAGCCACATTGTAGTTGCAATTTAGCCAGGAAAAAGCACTATGCGGCGAGTTCTGCCGTTGGCAGGACGGCCGCTGCGGGCACAGTTGGCTACTGTCGAGTGGCGATGTGGAAAGAAAAATATAGGAAACTTTGCGGGTCTTGGTTTTGGAAAGGGGGAGGGAGCCGGAAAGCAAGTACTGGAATCACCAGCCAGTCGTCACTTCCCGTCGTCGAAAAGTTTGAGGGAGCCAACGGGGGAAAGGCGCTTAAGGGGAGGCTACGCGGAGCGGGGGCGATGTGTGCTTTATGCAGCTACCAGAAAATAGGCGATTTCATTGGGCATCCCGGCGAAAACCTGGGAGCTGCGAGTTGGCGTGGCAGTGCAGGAGTTAGGCGGGCATTCCCAGGCAGGCTGCCCATCTGCAGCTCGCGCCGCTTCCGCGCGGCGAGGAACTCGGAGCAGCTGTCGGCGAGCAGTTAACGCGATGCCATCCGCCCCAGGGGAGCGCCCTCCGAAAGGGACCACGAGGCCGTGCAAGCCGCATCGGTGGAAAATCGCGCGGGCGCGGCGGCAGGCTGTCTGCGGGGCTGCCCCATGATCCGCCTCGCAGATAGCCATGCGGTGTCCGAGTCCCCCAAGCAAGAGCTCGTCTCGGAGATCCTGGGCCGGATGACGCCGAGGCTCTGGTGGATGTCAACGCAGAACAGCGGCAATATCTCTCCCCTCCACCGCTAGGCCGTGAAGGGGCGGGTCGTCACCGTGACCGAGGATCCGAAGCTGCACCTCTTATGAATCCGAAACAGGATCCTCACCAATGCCCCTACCGAGATACCTCGCTAGCTTCGACCTCCGGCGGCGTCACCTTGGTGGCGGCAGCGGCGGGCGGCGCTGCCATTCAACCGAGCCAAAGGACAAGGGCGGCGGCGACGGCGAGCGTGTGCGCAGAGCCGCACTGGGATACCTGCGGACGTAAGCCTTTCTCATCCAGCACGAGTCGGACTTCCAAGTAGCCATGGACGGCAAACTAAGGCTGCAGCCGGCCGGCACGACTTGGCAAGAGCTCTGCACTTTCGCGGCCGACGTCTCCGCCGGCATCGGCGACCAGGACGTACCGGAGCGGTACCTGTACGGCGAGATCAGGCCCACGAGGCTCATTTCTGCGCGCACTTCATCGTCGGCCTGCATACGCACCCCCACGTGGTGGAGTCTCAGTCTGACAAGCTGTCGGTCATTGGATGAGGTAATCTCCAGTCCCTCGATGCTGGAGAAGAATTCCACTCCCAGGTGGTTTAAAGCTGGCTGCCCTGGACCTGTTCCTGATGCCGGCGTTCGAGCTAGTGAACATGGCCAACGAGAGAGCAAAAAAAAAGTTAACCTGAGTAAAGGCCGACCACAAGCGCAATGAACTGGATGATATCAACAATGCCCAGTGCCGCGCGATCAAAACGGGGCATCACCAAATGCCTGCTAGAAAAGGTCGGAAAGCATTCTAGCTCTCTACGTGGCCGCACGACCCCGTCCCCCGGCGAGACCCGCCCCGGCTTTTCAGTGGATGCTTTGCGTTGCTCGCGGAAGCAGCAGAACCGGTACTCAGTGAGTACACTGGCGTGCCGTGGCGTTCCCGTCGGATCGCCTATCTGAGCGGAATCAACTTCCAGGTATGGGACTCCCTCAGCCATGCCTCTTCAGAGATCTCGGCGTTGCTGATGCGGTATGCATTGCCATCGTCGCCCCACTCGATCAGCAAAACCAGCAGCACGGGTTCCGTGAACTGGTTTCTCCGGCTTGCCAAGACAATGAACTCGCATTTATACTCGCTTTCCGGCGCCGTGGTTGTGGCTTCCATCGAGCCTGCAATGCTTCCGTCCGTGCCCTTGATTTTGGTTTGACGTGTTGCCATGGCATCGCTTTCGACTGCCACCGTGAAGAACGCCGAGCTGGTCCAGAAGAAGACAACCTGCGTTTCCGGAACCGTTTTGAGCTGCGTTTCTACGAGTCGTGGATGCTCCCTTGCAAGATCGTCGAGAGTTACGGGCTGGTCCTGGAAGCGTTTCCACGTGGGCAGTGCTCGGGTCGTCCTCTCATATGCCATTGATGACTTCCTGACGCGCTCGACTCGGAGAGGGGAATGGTTGTGCTCGAAACAAAGGACTTCAGGGATCTCGCTGAATTGCCAAAAGTGAGAAAACGAGGAGGAGCAAACGACGCATCACATAGCCAGGTTGACTTACCCCAAATACTCGTCGAAACGGTCATCTCCCACACAAATAGAAGTCTCCCCAATCCATCCCATCCACGACCAGCTGGGAAAAGGAACCCTGACCTCCAAGGACGTCATAGGCAGCGTCGAGAGCGCTTTCGAGCGCTGCTGGCCCGTGAAAGAGCTCCACAGCAGGCTCTGCTCAAAATGGGAGCGCGGCAGGCCCCAGGTGAACGTTTCCCCTTTTCCGAGATCCGACAGACCCTGCAGGACGGCACGGAAGGCATCGAAGACGTCCCCCCTGTAACTAAACGTCCTGCGGGTATAGGTGGCTACCAGCTTCCGGTACGTCATCCAGTAGCGAAGTTCATCGTCGGGCGGCTCGTAAAAGTTGCGATAATGCCGTCGCAGAGTTAGTTCGAGGGCGTTTTCGTGGAAGCGGTGGAACGTGAGGTCGCTGTTCTCGAAGTAGGACTCCTCACAGAAGCTGGCTTCGCGACAGGCCCAGTATACTTGTTCACGCGTGAAGACCAGCACCCGCCGGGAGAGGGCGCGCTCCTGCATCGTCCAGCCGCGGGTGTTCCAAGGCGTACGCTCGCTATAGTGTTCGGAGCCCCTGACGAGAGGCTGCAGCGTCGTCATCAAGGACAGCCCAGCGGTTGCCGTCCCGCCCTTGTCTCGTTGGTTGGCTGGCGGAATGACCACCACTTCGTATTGCTCTTCGGCGCGGGTTCCTGGATGGAGACCAGGAAGGCCGCCGTAAACGCTCGGAGAAGACGCAGCCACGACGGTGATGAAGGAAAAGCCGTAAATCTGGGCCATGGCGGCAATCTGAACCCCCTTATCAGCTTCATTATCTTGAAGGATGCACAGCGCGTCGATCCAGAGATAATCGACCCCCAATGAGTCGGTCAGCACTATCGCATCCTTGATCGTTTGAGGCAATTTTCCATTTTCGCCGTCCAGCAAGGATCCCGGCTTTGCCAGCCTATTCTGGTTGAGGGCCATGAGTTTAAACTCCTGAGGCCCGCCCCAGACGTAGCTGAGGGCTATGTACCGGCAGTCGGGGACGTGGACGTCTTTCAGGGTCACCACGCATTTCTTCTTAACGTCGACGAAGCGAATCAGGGGGAGACGGTCACCGTGCGGGTCAACATCAGCCTCCTCGCATTTGTTTCCGTGGCCCTTCTCGCAGATGTCGATCCAGCGGCGCACCCACTGCATGTCCAGCTGCAGGGGTCGGCGACGACCTCCGAAAACCATCATGTCGACCCCAGGTCGAGGGTCCGCAAAATGCTCGTTCACCTGGATACCAGCAGCGCCGACGTCGCAGGCCTGGAAGGCAAAGTACAGGCTCCGCCGAGGGCCGCCGGGGGTGTACGAGTCATCGGCTATGAGGACGGACAGTCGGCGGACGAAGTAATTGTTGCCACTCGGGTCGTTGTATACGCCGTAAAAGGACGTCTCAGCCCGGCAGGGCTCATCTTCTTTGACCTTGAGCTCGTCAGGCCACTGGAGCCCCGCATTTGATATGGCGTTTCCGATGAGGTGGCAGAGCCGGCATGAAGGAGCCCGCTGAAGAACCTCGCGGAACGAACCGAGCGTCGTGGAGATGTGAGCGTCGTCTCGCTTGGGCTTGAACGGGTGCCGGCCTCTGTCCAAGCGGTTCTCCTTCAGGGCGGGCAGGTCCGACATCAGCGGGTTCCGCAGCGCCTCGAAGTTGATTTGTTTGCAGACGGTGCATAGAGAATCCATGTCTTTGCTTTACGCTGCGGCCGAGACGATACCAGTACCATGATCAGTTCGAGAAATCCAGCTGTCGTGCTAAGGCCGAGTTGGGTATTAAAAGGGTGGATTGCATGCTTGCCTCTTGTTCGTCGGACAACGTTGGCGAGCCAGAGAGGGAGGCAAGAGCGTGGATGCAGGCGCCTTGTCGGAGTCTAAGGGACAAGACAAAGTGCCAGACCATAGCAGGGTGCGAAAATACCCAAGGTGCGGGGTTGGCGAGCAGGCGGCGAAACAGTTCGACCTAGGAAATAGCAACGACAACGGCGTTAGCATTTAACACCTTCAACCGGACCTACCAATTCGCGGCAAACGTTTCGGTAATTACTAACAGTAAGTAAATTAACAGTGTCGGCGACGTGGACATGTCGGAGCGGCGCCGGTACGGCAAAATCAGGCTCACGAATTTAATTTCTGGGCGCACTTTATCGTCGGCCTATACACGAACTACCACGTAATGGAGTTTTAATACGCCGAATATTTCGCCCGGTACTAAGGCTCGACACTTTTTACCATCGCGGCTTTTTCGATTCTCTTCCACGGCATGCAGGTCGGCGGCGGCGGCACGAGGCCCTGAATAGACGACGCAGTTGGTCGACTGATGACCTCGGCGTTCTGGCTTAGATAGCCTCGTCCGTCTGCTCTTCTAGCTGCTGGGTATCGCCTTGGCTACCCAATTCGTAGAGAAGGTGACAAGGGAGTGGATCTTCGCCGTGCGGGACAGGAAGTGATCAAGAGGGAGGCAGCTCTTGACAGAGGGAGTGGCGCGAGAGCGTGAGAAGGTCCGGCAGCACACCGATCTTTTTTTTTCTTTTTTTTTTCTTTGCGGTGAGCACGAGGAACGGCTGGGTGCAAGGAATGGATTCGGCAAGGGAAAGCATTGCCCGCATCGCTAGGGGTCCCTGATCTTGCGGCTCCCTCTTCTAAGGTCCATATCCAAACCAAAATGTCGATGATACCCTAACCCCCTCCTGCCCCGCGACGGTGACGTGCTACCATGAAGGTGCGAGAGAGTGGTGGGGCGACATCGGCCGAAACGCATCACACCCACCCCGCACGCACACAATGCGGAGAGCGTTCACGGCGACGGCGGCGGCGACGACGAGGACGACTACGCGCACAACCATCTTGTCGCCCGCTTCAAAATCCACCGCCTTTCACAAGCCCAGGCTAGTAATAGCAGCAGTAGCGCAACCCTTCCTGCCACCGCTGTTCTCCCCAGCAGCCCGAACCAAGCGAGCCGCAATGTCTACGACAGCGCCAGCGCCAGCGCCATCCGCCCGCGACGACCGCGGCGCGGTCCTGAAGCAGCCCGTCCGCATCGCCTGTATACAGCTGTCCAGCGGCGGCGACAAGGCCGCTAACCTGTCGCACGCCCGTGCCCGCATCCTCTCGGCCGCGCGCGAGGGGGCCGCCAACATCGTCGTTTTGCCCGAGTGTTTCAACTCGCCCTACGGCACCGCCCACTTCCCCACCTACGCCGAGCAGCTGCTCCCGTCACCGCCCACGCCCGAGCAGTCGCCCAGCTTCCACGCCCTGGCCTCGGCCGCGCGTGACGCCGGCGTCTACCTGATTGCCGGCTCTATCCCGGAGTTGGCGTTAGAGAAGGACGACGACAAGGGCGACGCCGAGGTGAAAAAATATTACAATACATCCCTCGTCTTCTCTCCGCGCGGCGACCTCCTCGCCACCCACCGCAAGGTGCACCTCTTCGACATCGACATCCCCGGCCAGATCACCTTCCGCGAGTCCGACGTCCTCTCTGCGGGTTCCCACATCACCCTCGCCGATCTGCCGCCCTACGGCCGCGTCGGGTTGGCCATCTGCTACGACGTGCGCTTCCCCGAGCTGGCGGCCGTCGCGGCGAGGCGCGGTGCTTTCGCCCTCTTCTACCCGGGCGCCTTCAACCTAACGACGGGCCCGCTGCACTGGCAGCTGCTGGCCCGCGCACGCGCCGTCGACAACCAGCTGTACGTTGCCTTGTGCAGCCCCGCTAGGGACATGACCGAGGGTGTGTACCACGCCTACGGCCACAGCCTGGTCGCGGGGCCCATGGCTGCCGTGCTGGCTGAGGCGGGCGTGGACGAGGAGGTTGTGTATGCAGACTTGAGGCCTGAGGATATTGAAAGTGCGAGGAGCGGGATCCCGTTGCGCACGCAGCGGCGCTTCGATGTTTATCCGGATGTCAGTAAGGGCGATGTCAAGCTTGTAGATGCGGGGGAGGACGGCGTGGGTAAATAACGGTCGTAACTAGTGTGCCTGCGATGACATGTTGTACTAATAGAATGCGACTCCGGATTTAGATAGCTGCTGGTATATGGTGCGCAATCCGCACTTTTCTTTGTTGGAGAAAACCATTGTCGTTTCATGTTTCCTTCCTCTTACTCCCAGACATCTTTTTTCCTGTCATTGGTGAAAGTTATTGGAGGCTGTGATAATTCAACGGCTGACGAACAAGGGACAGGTCGGTTTATAAGGGAATTGCGTATAATGCATGAAAAAAGAAGAGAATTCATCTGCAAAAAGAGCTAGAAACGGCCTCACATATACGTGACGGATCGCAGACAGACTTATTACCCATCCCATATCTTCCACATTCCTCGGGGTCCCTCCCTGGGCGCGCTGGCAATGATATCTGACACATGGTTTGCCTTCACCCACTCGCTTTATGACATAATAAAACGCACGCGAATTCGGAACAGGTCACCTTACGACGGGGCCGTTATCACGGAGTAGGACAGAGTAATCGTGTCGCTCGGTTTGGACACAATCCCTTGTTCTTCTACTTTTTTTTTACTGAGGTCCGTCGACCGTCCTCCGACTAATAACCAGCCGATGCTTTCCCCACATAACACGGTACCAACCATATTGCCAGCCGAGCTATCCAGGCAGCCGGTGCCTTCTCACGGAATAGTCTGCGCCATCTAAAGATTTTTGTGCGATACAGAAATACCGGATTTCACCCCAGATTCATCCCACCCTCATGCCCTAGTTCAGCGCCTGCTGCGCAAAGGTCGGCAGGATGAAGCTGGCCTTGTGGATGTCGGAGTTGTAGTAGCGGCACTTGGCCACCTCCTCCTCCCTGGTCCAGGTCCTCAGCGGCACCTTGACGTCGGCCTTGGGGTCCTTGGAGCAGACCATGAAGCCGATCTGGCCCGACGGGTAGGTCGGGATCGTGGTGTAGGCGTACTCGGCGACGGGGAAGACCTCCTTGCAGTCCTTCTTGAGCCTCGTGATCAGGGGCAGGTGGAGCCATTGGTTCTCGGCTGTGGCGGTGTAAGAGATGGTTAGTGTTGGGTCTGTGGGCGTTGTGAGTCCGTTGACGGTAGTGGCAGGCCGCCAAGAGATACGGAATCACGGGAGAAGGAAAGAGAAGACAAGAAAAGAAAAAGAATGAGGAAGGAGGTGGAGAAGGAGGAGGGAGGAGGAGAAGAAGAAGAAAAAAAAGAAGAAAAAAAAAGGAACAAAGAATGAAAAACACGACTTCCATCTATTCTTGCCACTCCAAACCAGAATTTGGTCATGACCCTTTCTTCCCTACAGCACCAACGGACCTTGCCATGGTATTTTTGTAGCACTCAGACGCCACTGGCGCAGGACATCGAGAAGCCAATCTTTCTGTTTGCATCTCGCAGGAATCGCTCTCAAGGTGGAGTTCCAGGCAATCAAAAAGGAAGCAAGCACGTTCGTGCTTGGGTGCTCGGCTTTCTCTCGTCCACATCAAGGAGAACATACAACCTTGGGTGGTGATGACGCCGCCTTCGCGGAGGGCGTCGTGGAGCAGCTGGAAGTACGACTTCTGGAACAGGCTCTCGGCGGGGCCGTCCGGGTCGGACGAGTCGGTGATGATGACGTCGAAGGCGTTCTTGTACTCGTCCAGGAACTTGAAGCCGTCGCCGACGTGGACGGTGGCCTTGGGGTGGGTCAGGCCCGCGGCCATGTCGGGCAGGTACTGCTTGGACAGGCGGATGACGGCCTCGTCGATGTCGCACAGCACCGCCTCCTCGACGCAGTCGTGCTTGACCACCTCGCGCAGCACGCCGCCATCGCCGCCGCCGATGACGAGCACCTTCTTGGGGTTGGGGTGCGAGTTGAGGGCCAGGTGCGTGATCATCTCCTGGTACGCGAACTCGTCGCGCTCCGTGGCCTGGATGACGTTGTCCAGCACCAGCACGTTGCCGTAGTCGGTCGACTTGAAGATGAGCACGTCCTGGTACTTGCTCTTCTCGTGGTGCAGCACCTTGTCGACCTTGAGCGTCATGGCCTGGCCTGAGGTGTATGTCAGCCGTGTGGCCTCAGCGAAAGGTCTCGTGATTTCGACTTACCAGGCCACATGTCGGAGATTTCGCGGAACCATCCATCTGCGAGGTGTTTTTCCGTTTTCTCCTTGTCAGTATGGACCATAACGCCGCCGTCTCTCCTCGCAGCCGCGCTGATGCACCGTGAGAGCGCCGCCGGTCCGCCGACCCCGTGCCGCCACGCCAAGCGCCCACCGAAGCCGAGCGCTCCACCCGCGGCGGCCCGGAGACCACACATGCCGCCGCAGCCCGTTCGACCTCCCGCCTAGCGAGGACTCCCCAGCGCGGATTTCTCGGTTGTCAGGGGCCTTCGCCCAAGCGAGAGACGCAAAGGAGAGATTGGGATTCTCCGGGAGACCTCGGGTCGCTAGGCTGACCCCGTCACGTTGCGTGTCCACCCGGTAGAGCCATCGAACGATTTTGAGAGCAAGGGGCGAGTGGTGGGGTTTGCCTTGCTTGCATCGACGCAATCCCATCACCCGATAGCTGCATCAAAAACGCTGATCCTCATACGCGGAGTCTCGCTGCATGCAGACAGTTGCAGTGGCAACACGGCGGCGGCGTTCTGCGGGACCAGAAAAAAAAAAGTCCATAGGGTTTATGGGAAGCGATGGCGGGGTGAAATTGCGGCGGGCGGGCACTCAATGCGCAGCAGCATGAGTCCCCTAGACAAGGAGACTTACCCTTGATGGTCTCGTGGACGATCTCGTCGCTCATCTTGGCGGCTATAGGGAACAGGTGGTAAGGAAGCAAAGGGAAAAGCTCTCAACCGGGAGGCACAAAAGATTGATGGAGAAGAAGAAAAATTACCACAAGACGCGGGAAATATTTTACTTCCAACGTATGGAAGGTTTGGGCCTTGGCTAAGTACATGTAGGTGCTGGTATAACCTGATATGTAGGCGCCCACAAAGTTTTTTCTGCCCCTCCTCACAGCTCTCACACAAACCGCCCGCCGCCCGACCGTGCTCTCTCTCCACCGCTTTTCTCCCCGCGTCGTCTGCCCGTTTGCAGTAAATCAACCAGACTAGACACGAGACAAGAGTCTGAGGACGGGGGAGGGGTGCAGGGGAGAAGAAACAGAAAAGAAGAAAAAAGTGACGAAATCCCAGACAAAAACACTTGTCAAGGCAGTTGCAGCTGCCGTCTGTGCCCGCAAGCTCCAAGGATGATGGGATCAGTTCGGTAGCTGCGGTTTGGAGGGAAATGATTTGGTGCAAGCCACTCTCGAATGGCTCCCAGGGAGGCCTAGAAGTTTAATAGATGGATGGTTCGCAAGAATTGCGGAAGCCAGCCAGCGAGTTCGTTCGACAGATCCCAGCCTGTCGTCCCATGAAACCCTTAGCGAATCGTGAAAGGTGCATTGCATTCTCCGAGCCGAGACCGACGGGAAAATCTCGGACGTTCAGCCGGTACTTTTTTTTTCTTCTTTCCCTTCCTTTTCTTTTTTCCAACCGAATATAAACGGTCCGTTTGTCATTCCTTTCCATCCCAAGGCCGTCGCGATCGCCGCACCTGTGTGGAGCGTGACGGATCAACGTTGCGCAATTAAACGGCACCCCACCACACGCTGAAGATCCTTCCCGGCCGCGACTTGGCCACGGGCCGTCCCAACATCTCAGTGCCGCCCCTTTAGACGAAGCGACAAGCCTGCAAGCCACGCCATGGGCCGTGTCTGCTATCGATGGGGCTCTTCCAGGGGTTGAAGGCCGAGCGTTGTTGGCAGGGGCTTTCAAGCAGCCGAGGTAAAGGTGTAGCAAATATGGAGGTGAAATGCGCGTTTCTCTGTTGATGTAAACCATGTTCCACGAGAAACTTGAGCGGACTGCGCCATCAAGCAAGCAAGGCCAGAAATAGATCACATCGACACTCGTTGGAGTCATCCAACAATTAGCGCAAGCTTGGCGCGCCAAGCCGTCCGTCATTGCCATTGCCGTGTGCCGTCGTGTCAATCATGAACTGCCCGCTGGTGGGGGTCCGGTTTCCAGTCAACGTGCCGACGAAGTGGAAAGCATGCGATTCGTAGGAGTCCCTCCACTAGGTATGTAAGTTTTGAAACGTTATCCCTTCTTCCGCCGGGTGATTTTTGGACGAGTTGCCAGGGATTTCTCGGCTGTCTTTCCCCGGCCGAAGCGCAGGCAGAAGTCCAGAAGTCCACGTGGGGGGCTACACTCGAGATTTTTTCTTGGCCTGCTATCACGGCCGCCCTCGGCTGCCCGGCTGAGGTTACGTGCTCATTTGATTCCGCGACGATTGCGCGCGATCTCCCGGGCCCCAGAGAGCGAGAGACACCCGACGATGAAACGTATGGGAAAGGAGGGGGTCCGAGGCAGGTGGGCGGCTGACGAAAGAGACTGAGAAATGTCACCCGGGCCGTGGTATTTACGCAGATCGAGCAGCCATTGCGCCGAATGGTGTAAAGGTGTGGTCCACGTTACATGCATTCGTATTTTTGTTTCTCTCTCCCTTCTTCCGCTTCTATTTTAGATTGAGACTCCCCCCATATATCCAGCAAGCTCGTCAACTCGTTAGAATGCGCGCGCGCCGTCGCTTCTGTGGTGGGTTCCGGCGCCGCCCTGTTGATCCGTCAATTTGCTGCCATCTCAGTTCCTGCGCAGGATTTGCGGGCCGGGCATGAAAGCTGATCCACCAGCGCCAGACTTGCGCCGATAGGAGCGCTACATAGGAGGATGAATTGCGACGGCAAAAAAGGGGCCGCATTCCCACGCCGCATAGGCGCACGAAGCAGCACCAGCATTGTCTCAAAGCCTGCAGAAAATACCAGCCTGCGTTGTAGCTCCCTCGCGGTACGAGGCAAACGTCAGGGCAACCAACAGTGCAAGGTCCCCACACAAAAGCGCAATATCGAGCGAGCTGCGGCTTTGCGAAAGAGTCATTGGATGTCATGCGCATGCGTCGGTTGTATGTAATGAAGGGCGCCCACCATGAAGGCTTGTAAACCCCAGCGGTGGTCCATAAAACGCGACCGGAGCGAGGAGCGCCTCAGGGTTCCAACGACTGTGTGTTACTTAGCTACCTACCTAGGTAGTACCTACTGCAGAGTACCTACTGCATAGTACCTACTGCACAGCACCTAGTGCCTTCGAGGTGCTACGGCATCGGGTGACTCGGAGCGTGTCACTCAACTGACGTCGGGTCCAAGGGCTTCGGCCGCCGCGAAGGATGGAAGCGTGGCACGAAGCGCACAAGCTTGAATGCCTGTCTGGACCTGACCTGCTGGGCTGAGACAAAAACGGTTCTGATATCAAAATACCAGCCTGCCGGCGCAGGCCCGTTCCCTGGTGTTTTTGATTGATCGGGCGACGGGACACACAGACGAGAGGGGAGCCCGCCGCTGGGACTTCAGATGGACCTGTGGATTGTCAATAGGTTGCATCGACGGGATCCATTTCGCCCCTTGGCCCTCCTTTTTCTTCTTTGGTTTATTGGCGCGGCCCCGCCCGCACCCGGCGCTGGGTCTCCATGGACTTCCTTCTTTGCGTTCGCTTCCGGGCTGCTTGTGCCCGCGGGTGGCAGCAGCATCCATCCGGCGTCCTGTTTCCTGCCCAACGCTCTTACCTGCTTGAATTTGGGAGAGCGATGTGACTTGGCGAGTGGGCGGGTGAGCTGCCCCATCCAGGCAGACGGGTTAATTGAGAAACCGACCTAATTGGATGCTTCGGTGCTGAGCCGGCCTGCATTGAACGAACATCTGGCGACGCATCCCATTCGTAGTTTGTTGATCGGCATTTGGCGCTAACGGCGCACACCCCAGCTCCCGCTGTGGCGGTCGCCACGTGCCGGATGAGCAGGCTGCCGACAGGCGCATCTGACGGCCGCGGGGGAAGGAGCGGAGGATCAATGAAAGGGAAGGAGCGTGCGGGAGTGAGAGAAGTGGTGTAGGTCTCTCTGGAACAGCCGTTCTTTGGGAAGCAGCCATCGAAAGCGTCTCACGCTTCCATCGCGCACACTCGCACCTAAAATCACTCGCAACCCGCCGGCGTCAGAGGCTAAAAGAGAGAACCGAAGGGCGCATGCGCGAACCCCAGGCAAGCTACACCCCTGTCGCCGCCAAAAGGGGACGATCGATCCCCAAAGCCCCGACCGGTCTTCCATCTTAAGCCACCCCGAGTAAAGTCCCGTCTGGTGGCTTCCAGCGGCTGGCTGCTGGGCTCCTGTAGCCTCATTCATCCTCGCGAAGACGACCTGGGCGCCCACTCGCCCACCGCAATCCACTGCTGCACCCTCGCGTTCCACGTCGACCCCACCATCAATCTCCTTCAAGCTGCGTGCTGCTCGCATTGCTGCCGTGCTCAGCCTGCAGCCAGCTTCGGCGACCTGAGTGCCTTCTTGGCGCAGGCCCGGCGTGGATTGTGGACCACTACCACTCCCTGGGCTGCTCGACTGTCGCTGCTTTTGACCTTTTTTTTTTTTTTTT